>PVKU01003651.1:0-171263 GCA_004027475.1 Anoura caudifer | reverse complement strand
GAGGTACAACGCAACTCATAATTTTAATCAGATCTGCATGTTAACCAGTGCACTTTCGGCCAAGTCACTTAGAACCACTTCTCCTACTGCTACCCTTCAATGGCTACTCCTCCTAAGCTTTCTCTTTAAATGGTGGTACTCCCTGAATTCCTTCCATGGCTCTCTTCTCGCCCTGCTCAGATAAGCTCATTCATGCTCATGGCTTTAGCTACTATGGATGATGACAAGTCCTAACTTCAGTGTCTACCACAGACTTTGCCGCTAAGGTCTATATCCATATAGCCAGTTGCTTAGTGGACATCCAGCTCTTCACTATACATCATGGAAGCATTTCAAATTCATAATGTCCAAATGTGCAATCATCACTCCTATCAGAACTACTTCTTTTGTATTCCACAGCTTGGTGAAGGACACTACCACCCACTCATTTGCCAGAGGTGGAAATGTGGGCTGCACACCTGACATCTGCCTCTCCTTTACTTCTTATGTTCAATACGCCAGAGTTTATTCTGCCTCCTAAATTTGTCTTCTGCTTGGCTCAAATCCCACTACAACTGTTCTGGTTTAGATACTCATCATTCATGACCTGAAATACTGCAAAACCTCATGTGCAATGGCCCTAATTTTGGGTCAGTGAAGACTGAATGAAATAATGTAGGTAAAAGTGTCAGCACAGTCCATGGCATGTAAATGCTCAAAATGGTAGTTACGGTCCTATTCTTGTCAAAGCTACATATGGTTCATATGCTTGATGATAGCCACATGTGCAACTTGCTCTTGAGAGCACACACAATATCAACAGTCTTCTCTCCCAATTTTGTGGGTATTCACTGTATTACATCATGCTTGTAATCTCAAGTTTTAACTGGACAAATTTGCAAAAATTATTAGTAATATGACCGTTTATAAGATAGGCAGTGAAATGGATGCAATTTTTGTGCTCTAGTTGTATGTCCTCCTCACGTGTGTTTCTCTTTCACTCAAAAAAGCATACTGGAATTCAAGTGAATAAGAACCAAATTATAGAAATTAGAGAGATAGCCTTGACTTGCTTTAATTTATTAAAAAAGCAGACAATAGCTAAGCTCTGACACTTTATTTGGCAACGTTACTTGATATGACCCACAACCAATCATGACAAAGTTTGTGGCAAACTATATGGGTTAAAATAACTGCTCCACAGAGTGAACTTGAAACAGGAAAATCTGATCACTACAATGCTCCATATTTTTCAATAGTTCCCCAATACCTAGAGTGAACACAAATCCTGAGCATGACCTAGAAAGCCTTTCATAATCTGGGTTCATCAGTGACCCTCTTACACTGCACCCTGTACTAGTCATAACAAACAACCCGCAGCTCCCCAGAGATGCCCTGCCCTTCCTATGCCATCATGACCACCAACAGCGTGTGCTAATCCCTCAGCCCGGGATGGACTATGTCCCCTGCTCCCCAAAGCTACCTGGACAATCCCTTCATCGCTTCCGGAAAACTTTCCTTGAAATCTTTCTGACCAAGCTTCACATGTGAACTTCTTAAGCACAGAAAACGTACCACTGTAACAGCATGTGTGACACTACTTGGCCATTTCCCAACTAGCCTGTGAGCTCCCTGAGATCAGGAATTCTGAGTTGTATATTTTATCTCTGGAGCCTTCACTTATGAAGCACATTGTAGGTGCTCAGCAGATGAATTAAAAAGGAAACAAGTACCTAAAACATGAATGATCTGGTTTAATAAATTGTACTGTTGAACAAGGAAAGGCTAACATTTCGTTTTAAATGCAGTTATAAAACAAAACATTATCTACACAGACATTAAACTGATTAGCTGAGGCCAAAAGTATCTATATAAATTTTGTCATACCCTATTTACTTATGCAATCACAGCAACTCAAGTGTCCGCCCCTAAGAAAAATCAGCAAGCACTTTTACCAGTATGTATCTTCTTCATTTCCTCTATGTCTTTCTTACATTGAAGTGGAAAAAAGAGAATTTTCAATGAATAGAGTGAAACTAGAGTTGAGGTAGAAAGCAAGTCGGTGCCATTCAGGGGATAGCAAATCTTCCAGTGAGAAAGGCTTTTCAAACGGATTTCAAGCTGACACTCTAACTATATTACTGTTTATTGTGAAAACGATAAAACCCTTTTCTTTATAATATGAACCAAAAGCAGAACATGGTACAGTTATTCTAGGGATCGGGGGCTTTGGAATCAGCTATTTAGCTTGAAACACCCACATGTATCTGGGGTGTAATGATGGACAGGTTCACACTAAAATTCTGGGCCTTGGTTTCCTTCTGTGAAATGGGGATAATACCACCTATTTCACAGGGCTGTTAAGAGGATTAAATGGATAATTTAGGTGAAGTGCAGCAAGAAGCACAGTGTAGACATACAAATCATGAAGACTACCACTATTATTATTTATTATGTTCCTCATGATAAATATGTTATCTATACATCTAAAGGATGTATACATCTAAAGCATGTATAGATATCAAAGCCAAACCAATGCCTTTGGGAAAGAAAATAATTGGTCCATGTTTGAGTTCAAGTTATTTGGTAACATCATTTCAAAATACTACTTTATGAACAAGTTTCTAGCTGATACTATTTATACTCAACAAGGGTTATGAAAAATTACCTTAGCTGTATCTGAAACAGAATTCCAGTAACCACCACTGAGTGAGAATTTTCCGCTGCCAATGCGTGCCAATATTTCCTCTGGTGTATCATCAGGGCCATTTGCAAATGGAGTATAACTAATTTACAATAAAATTAAAATATCAATGAATAAAATTTCTTTGTTGGTTGGTAATCTTTCTACTTATTTCCAGTGTCCAAAAAGTACTCTGAGTCGTTCAATTAATATAACACTTTAATTAAAGTAAAAACTATCAACAGCATGAAGTTCCATAAAGCATCAGGTCAAGGTATGTTATGAAATATTAATTAGACTTAATATACAAAAATATACTTTAAGATATGAAACACTACAAAATAAAATATTTAAAATAGTGCATCTTTATGACATAACAAGAGTGAAAAAATGTACAGAAAAATCAACTTAAGACTTTAAGACACTAATATAGTACATTATAGAAAATTAGTAATGATACAGCTATAAATGTTGTGTATGTGTGCATGCACATGATGTATTATTAGAAAATAAGAAACATGAAAAGAAAGGTATTACAACAAAGATTATAAAATAAACCTAATATAAACAAAACATTGATAAATAAATGCTTGCAACATATAGTATATATACACTTACCCAGTAAGCATTGTATAGAGGAGGACACCAAGACTCCATATATCACAAGCAGCATCATAACCTTGTCGTTTCAAAACCTAGAAAATGTAAAAATTTAGTATTAACACACCACTGTTTATTATATAGATTTACATAGGTTGTGGGAATGGAATTATATCTCCTAAGTCAATGCATATACAAAAATGCTCTGCAGAAGATGATTAACAAACAAAACAATATATTGGAAAAAATACAATAAAAAAGATAATACAGCCCTGGCTGGTATGGCTCAGTGGATTGAGTGCTGGCCTGTGAACCAAAGGGTCGCTGATTTGATCCTCCGTCAGGGCACATGCCTGGGTTGTGGGCCAGGTCCCCAGGAGGGAATGTGCAAGAGGCAACCACACACTGATGTTTTTCTCCCTCTCTTCCCCTCTAAATTGAATAAATAAAACCTTTAAAAATATTTTTAAATTATTTTAAAAAGATAATATATTAATCCTATTCTAGAACCTTCTAACAATTCATATATACATAAATTTTGGTATTTGAATTAACATTTATTAAATGCTTCCTTGGCACATAAAGGACTATAAAATAAATTGGAGATAAATTTCCTATTTATTGATAAATGAACGTGTATTTTGTATGGGGTTGCAGAAATGGTTGCATAAGATGATACTTTTAAGAATGCATATAACGGTACAAATGATGTAGTGTAAAATTGTACTTTTATATATATAATTTGATTCACTCAAACATTTAATAATCACCAACTATAACCAGGCAAGAACTGTGAGAAATACGAAACAACTCTGGTTTCCTTAAGAAAATCAGAATCTGGCAGGAGAAATAAATATACAGGGTAGGGGCAAAATTAGGTTTACAGTTGTTTGTATGGAAAATAATACAATGACTAATAAATAACAACATAAAAATAAACTGTTCCGCATACTCGTAACTGTAAACCTACTTTTGCGCCACTCTGTATATGCAGTTAACAAGGGAACATGTTAAGTCTCATAAAATTATGTCTAAAGTACTACGGGTATAATGATGAGGCAGCAATTCATTCTTGATATGAGGAAAGAAGGAAAGCTAGAGGACAGCCTGTTTGTGCTGTTCCTAGAAGTAAGAATTCAGGAGGCAAAGGGAGGAGGTGGGGGAGGGCAGAAGCAAGAGAGCAGAGCATAGGAGTAGTTAGCAAGTTTTGCATGGCCAGATCTCCAGGTAGGAGATAACAGAGAGACTAAAGGGCTTTTATACACATGATGTTAAGGAATTTAGATCTTTTTCTGTAGGCAATCAGATGTCACTGAAGCATTTAACAGGAAAATAAAAGAAGTAGATGCGCATACCAGAAACATACTGTAACTCAAGGTATAGAGCAAATGCTGGCAAGAAGAGTGAGTGGAGACAAGGCCACCCGATAGGAAGCAATTTGTAGGAAACTAAGTGAAAGGCTCTAAGGACCTGCACTAGTAGAGACTGAATATATAGGGTAAGGGGGAAAGGGTCTAAAATATTTAGAAAACAAAATGGAAAGGATTTGATGATAGACTAAATGTAAAAAAAAAAAAAAAAGCTAGGGAGGATTTCAGGAAGATGTAAAAATTTGGACTTGGATGACCAAATGGAGAATAGGACACAAAAAATTAAAAGATCAAGTCTAAGGAGAGTTTAATCATGGATATCCTGAAGATGAATTTGAAGGTAGGCTTTGAAGCAAAAAACATTCCAATGGGCCAAGGCATAACAGCTACACGGTGACTTCTAGAAACAGATTACTTGCATGAGGTAAGAAAGACTCACAAGGAAAAATGACATGACTGGATTAAGTGGCACCAATGTGTGTCAGAGGCTATGGATATGTGACAAATAAGCAAAAACTCTGTTCCTTATCAGTTCTACTACCATCAATAGCACAGACTCATTAGTCTTATAAAAATATTTTATATCTTCCCAGGCTGTGTGGCTCAGTTGTTTGGAGCATCATCCCATACACCAAAAGGGTGCAGGTTCGATTCCTAGTCAGGGCACACACCTAGGTTGTACGTTTAACTGGGGTTTGACTCCCAGTCGGGGCACATATGGAGGCAACCAATTGATGTTTTTCTCTCACATTGATCTCTCTCTCTTCTCCTTCCTCTCTCTAAAAATCATAAGCATATCCTCAGGCGATGATTAAAATATTTTATGCAACCACTGTGGAAAGCAGTATGGAGATACCTCAAAAAATTAAAATGGATCTGCCTTTTGACCCAGTGATCCCACTTCTGGGAATACATCCAAAGGAACACACAACACTAATTCAAAAGAACACATTCATTGCAGCGTTATTTACAAGAGCTAAGATATGGAAGCAACCCAAGTGTCTATCAATACAAAGTAGATAAAACAACTATGGAACATTTACACAATGGAATACTACTTGGCCATAAAAAACAAGAAAATTTTACCCTTTGTGACAGTATGGATGGACCTGGAGAACGTCATGCTAAGTGAGATAAGTCAATCAGAGAAAGACAAATACCATATGATTTACTCATATGTGGAATCTAATGAACAAACTGAACTAACAGGCAAAACAGAGACAGACTCACAGATAGAGAGCAGAATGACAGCTGGGGGGAGGGTGGGAGCTGGAGGAATTGAGCAAAAAGGAAAAAGGACCCACAGACATGGACAACAGTGTGGTGGTTGCGGGGGATTGGGAGGTATAAGGGGACTAAATGGTAATTGAAAAAGTAAAACAACAACAACAACAAAAAATCCTACACAAAAAAGAAAATCAATTTGCCAAATGACTAATTTTAAAAAATAAAAAGTACCGAAAAAGTTTGAAAAAATAAAGGGGGAAATTCAACTCTATAATCCAACTATTCTAACATTACCAACTATTACTATTTCTGTGAAATACCAGTGCGTGGTGAAAGCACAGACTTTGCAGCCAGATGGCCTGGGCCCAAATGTAGATCTGACCTCAGGCAAATTACATAACCTCTCTCTGCGTACCTGGTTTCCTATAAAATGCTAATAAAAGTACTCACCTCATATAGTTATAATGAGAATGAATTATTGTATGTAAACTACATGTTGAGAAGATGAAATCAGTTAGCATATATGCCTGGCATGTAAGTCCTACATCAAGGTTTACTATTATTTTTTTTAAATATTTTATTTATTTTATCTTTAGAGGGGAAGGGAAGGAGAGAGGGAGAGAAATATCAATGTGTGGTTGCCTCTCTGGCATCCCCTGCTGGGAACTGGCCTGCAACCCAGGCATGTGCCCTGACTGGGAATCGAACCGTGATACTTTGGTTCACAGACACGTGCTCAATCCACTAAGCTACACCAGCCAGGGCAATTTACTATTATTTTTTAGTATCTTGTTCCTAGTTACAGTTTTCTACATAGTGGAAAAAAAAAAAAAGGTAAGAAATCTTCAGGGTAAAGCAGTGGATTTTAGATTTACTACAACAGGGAACTGCAATTTCTTAAGAAGCAATGTGGTCAAACCAGTGTTTAAAGAAGAATTCAGGAGGTTTGAAGCTCTCTTGTGGAAGGACCGCAGAATGACAAGAGGGAGCAACGTGCACCTAGGCGGTCATCTGGGGTGAGGTCATAGAAACGGGGGCTAGGATAGCAGTTCTGTGGACAGAAGAACCCTGTGCTGCTTTGGGGGAATAACAGAGATAGTTACCAGTTATGTAGCTAAAGACAAGAAGAGACTATGATGTTCTAGATACAGGAAGATAGTGACAAAACCAGGAAATTAGAAGGATATTAGGGAAGGTGGAAAATAAGCTTGTTTCCATTTAATTCCATGCACTGACATGTACAATATTGTTAGTGATAATAGACAGCTATAGATGTCTCATTATGCGGAAAGATGCAAGTCAGGGCAGGAAGAGGATTGATTACAGGTAGTAGCGGACTGATGACGGAATGAACTACAGTATGAACAGAAGAAAAGGGGCTGCTATTTTAATTATTTGTTCAGTAAGTCTTCAGTGAAACAACTATTAATTATTCTGTACTAAACACTGCAAATGAATTTTTAAATATACTGAAATACTGCAAGGAAACTATTTCATAATTACCTCTGGTGCAACAAAATTTGCAGTGTAACAAGGTGTCATGAGAAGGCCATTTTCTGCTCTTAGCTGCTTGGCAAAACCAAAATCACAAATTCGAATAGATTCTGGATTGCCAGATTCATCCACATAAAGAATATTGCTAGGTTTCAAGTCTCTGTGAACCACCTACAAAGTAAAGAGGTACATTTACAACACATTTCCGTTATAGAAAATTCTTTATTCAAAACTGTCAGGCAACGCACTTAACTAGACAATGAGTGCTGACCTTCAAAGTACCCCAACATTATAAAACACTAACAATGCAAGTATAAAACTCTTAACATAGAACTGGAGCAAAGAGAGGAGGAAGAAAGAATAGTATTTACCTTCCCCCTCTTTATCCAACTGAGTAAATGGGTTAAGGAGCTATGCAAATAGCAATAGTATCTGTCTCCAGGTTATTCATTCATTAGACAAATATTTATTGAGTGCCTATATTACATAAGGAGCTGCAGATACTATGGTGAGCAAGACCTGTAAGATCCTTGCCTTTGCATGCTAGGAGCTTACAAGGTAGTGGGGAGTCAGAGAATGAACAGCTGAGAGAGAGATGGTGCACAACTAGGGATGTCAGAGAAGGTCTCTAGAGTAGGTTACATCTGATCTAAGACCTTTAGAACAGAATGAACAAGCCGGAACAGTGGGGGGCAGTCATTCTAAGTAGAGGGAGCAACAAGCATAATGGATGTACACAACAAACTTAATACTGGCAGGCTCAATGGATCAGGTACGGGATTTAGGAGCAAAAAGGAAAAAAAATATCCAGACTTTATGTAATGCCTATTTGATGTCCACGCAACAATGTCACACACACACAAAGATACCATTCCTTTACAGTTTTGTATTATTTTTCTCCTTTAATCACCTATTCGAATACTTTTTATCATAAGCCTCTCTGACACTCCTTATTAGACTTCTATGTTTCTTCCATCACCAAATTCTGAGTCTATATTCTGATCAGTCACCTCAGTTTTAGTTCCTAACATCCTGAATGTGACTTCTCCAGACCATTTTAATAACTTATTACTGTGGAAACACTGAGAAAAGAACATAGAAGGCTTAGATAACTGCAAAGTCATAAACACTGAGTTGACTAATTTCTGGGTACAGTACTAGGTGACTCTTGACCAGCTAGAAGTCAAGAAGCTCTAGAATTACATCAAAACAGTCCATTTGTTAACTTCTAGGGGCAAAGAAAAACAAAATAAGTATTGAAAATAAACTCCTTAAGAAGTAATCTATTTTTTTTCTTGCTTCTCATTCCTCTTCACCTCTGTTGTTTTCCTTTCCTCCCTCCCTCCCTACATTTTCTCCTTTGCCCTTGTTCCCTGTCGGATTTCTCTTCTTTTTACAAATATGATTTTTTTTTTTTTACTATTTACTAATAACTTGCAGGAAGAAATGAGAGGGCTGGCATCCACTAGCCAGAAGCCAGGTGACTATCTGGCCTCATCCATTTGAAGAACTTCCTTTTTTACAAGTGAATAAAACCCCATGATTCTGTGGTTCTGTTTCTAAAGTTTAAATGGGTCCATTTCTCAAGAGTACAGAGTGGCCTAGCAAAACGATGCTATGTCTTCCAGTTCAGAAGATCTCACCCCTTTTTTTCTTGGAAGCATAAGAATTTAACATAAACAAGCTAGGGTTTCAAAGTAGCATTTCAAACATAATGGCAGACATTTACGTAGAGGAAGAATAATAGGATAATTGAGCTAATAGTAGTTATTTTCCATTATGTACATTATGTGCATAAAGTAACCCTTCTACCTTTGTAATTTTAGCTCAAACATGAAGAAAAGATAACAAAAAGGGTGTTTGTGTATCTATGTGTGTATACATGTACATATATTTATATATATAAAATGTTATAAAGACTTACCCCTTGTGCATGAAGATATTCAACAGTTTTGGTTATAGTAAACAGGACAGCGCTGGCCTCTCGTTCAGAGAAAAATTTCTGTCTAAGGATTTTATCCAGCAATTCGCCCCCTTTCATAAGTTCTGTCACTACATACACATACTTTCCATCATCATATACCTATAAAATTCAACACAAAAATGGAAAAAAAAATTGAAGCTTTACATGTGTTCAGAACAAAGTTGTGCATATTAAAGAGAAATTAAAACTTACTTTATACTCAAGGAAAATTTTACTTATCACAACCAATGGAGGACATAAATCTTGCAGTTTTAAACACATAAGAATATTAAAATAGAAATTGATGAGACTGATTGTCAGAAAAATGACCTGTAATTTCTTCCTGTGAAACTATGGGCATTGTATACAAAGAGGCACCAAACTCTTGCAGTTAGGGTTTGTTCCTCTTGATCTTTCTATCTTCTGCTGAGGGCAGGGACTAGTACAAAGACATACTCCTGTGATTTTCCTGGAACTTCTGCAATTGCAGAAATTCCATATTTATATACATAGTACACTGAATTATATTCTGGTTTTGGTTAAACTGAAAGTCAAGTTGTGGCAAGAATTAAGTAGGAAGATTAAGTAGCAAAGAGAAATTCCATCCAATCACCCAGAAGCACAGCAGTTTACTCCTACTGCAGAAAGAGCTCACTGTAATTTTGGATTTATATTTCAGGCAATCCTGAACTGAAATAACCCCCTTTATTAAATTTCAGTCCCTCTATCCCCTCTTCACCAGAGTTACTGCACATCTTTATTTAGCTCCAAAAGAGGTACCATGTACTGGGGCCCCAAATATGGAAAAAAAAAGGTACTTGCCCTGAAATTTTCAAAAAGATTTTATTTATTTTCTTATTTTTAGAGAGAGGGGAAGGAGAGAGGGAGAAATACATCAATGTGTGGTTGCCTCTCACATGCTCCCTACTGGGGACCTGGCCTGCAACCCAGGCATGTGCCCTGACCAGGAATCCAAACAGTGACCCTTTGGTTCTCAGGCCTGCACTCAATCCACTGACCCATACCAGCCAGGGTGAAAGTTTTTATTTCAGTAGGGAGAAAAGAGACATAGATACAAGAATTTTAAAACTATTGGAGATACTATAATAAAAGTGGGAAAATTTTTAGAGACTTCAGAATTTGAAATGAGGGAAGGAGCAAAGACGTGAAAAATGACAACAGCTTACGGAGTTTCCAAAGCAAGGATGAGAGAAAGTTTTTTCTACATTTCCTTTTTAATTTATTGGTTGAATTCTTGGAGGTTATATGAACTAAAAAGTCACTTAGGTTGAAGAGCTTCACATTCTAATGGGACTAAACTAATATTTCCCTTGTAACAATGAACAGTGATAAATTAATCTGAGGAAATTGGAGTTTTGGTTCAGAGGGAGAAGGGAGGGTAAACTTTGGAATTTCCAAAATCTTAAAGGTGAAAGATTCTTAAGAAATCCTCTGGCTCAGCTGGCCACGTGACACCTGGTATACAATAACCACAAATGGCCTGTGAGTCTATGTGACCACCATCAGCAAGAGAGGACTCAATGCTGCCTGGGGGTTTTGCACCCTTTGCCAAGAGCTCTGTTATGATAAAAGTCAAAGGTAGTAGGGAAAGGATACCTTACTTGTCCTCGGGATGGTGATGGGCAAGGCAGGCTTCCTGGAGGAAGTAATGCTTTAGCAAAATCTTAGATGTGCAGTAGTTAGCCAGGTAAAAAAAGGAAATGGTGTTCTCAACTGAGGGAACCATAAAGTCAAAGGCAGAGCAGCATGAGGAAATGAGGCATGTTCAAAAATTTACACATACTGGAGCATGGCTGGAGCATAGGGTGTGTGAGAAAAGTACTATTCATGGAGGAAGGCAGGGACCAGAGGTGATGAGGGGTATGAACTATAGGCAGGGAAGTGACATGGTTAGATATGAGTGCAGCTCTCCCTGGCAGTGTTGTGAAAGACAGTTTGGGGAGTCCATAGACTGTGAGATTAGTCAATCCTGAATATTAATTAATACCCACATGTTCCAGTGAATGCAGATATTAGAAGTAATAATGTCAATAATTTTCTTCTTATAGCAAAAGTAGAAAAATTAACTATAGAAACATATTTTCTTTATATCTGAAATTATACTATATATGTTATCCTCCAATCTATTTTTTTACTTACTCTATTCAGTTCTTTGTCTGCCACATGATATTTGAAAACATTCTACATGCAAATTAGACAACTGATTCAAACGTCTATATTAAAGAATCTACTTACATCCTTTAGAGTAATAATGTTTGGATGCTGTCCATAACGAAGAAGAATTTCAATTTCTTCCGTTGGGTCTCTCTTGCTTTTATCAATAATCTAAAAAGCAAATATTAATCACAAAATCTCATGAACTGTACATTTATAAACCTTAAGCATTTATAGCTACAGACCTTGTGTAGCATCTTATGGAAACAATGTACATATAAGCCATTTATGAACCAGTTTTATTCAAGTACCTGGCCACACTGTCTAATCAAAATTCAAAAGCAGTCTTGCTGCAGATGTCAAGGCTGCAAAGTAAATTCTATGCCACGAGTCACATTCCTACCAGGTCTCTCCAGTTTAAGTTTATAGTAAGTTTAAGACTTACTAAAAACTCAAAAGCCTCAGGAAAAGGTACCAAGAATATGGTTAACAGCTTTCTTTCATCCTTAAAGATGGCAAACTTCTGGGAACTCAGTCAACTTCTAAGCCTTGTCAATATAGATAATTAAGAGCAATACATACATATATATATATAAAGAAATATATAAAACACCACCACTAGCATCTGTTTATTGAATTAACTTCCTTTAATAAAATGCTGCAATGGAATATCCCATTAGTTGTAAGCTACTTATAAAAATTAATTAACAGTTAAGTAGAACAAGCTTATTTTTGAAGCTAGGCAGAAAGCTAAGCAGAAAACCACACCTAGAATTTTACTAGGGTAGAATTAAGTTTAATTATTATAATAAAGCTCTTTAAAATACTAATGTAGCTTTCCAACCCTCTTATGTCAGCTGCTGCTTTTTTTAAAAAAAGATTTTATTTATTTTTAGAGAGAGGGGAAGGAAGGGAGAAAGAGAGGAAGAGAAACATCAATGTATGGTTGTCTCTTGAGCACCCCTACCGGGGGCCTGGCCCACAACCCAGGCATGTGCCCGAACTGGGAATCGAACCGGCAACCTTTTGGTTTGCAGGCCAGCACTCAATCCACTGAGCCATACAAGCCAGGGCTTATGTCAACTGCTTCTTAAAAATACTTCTCTTAATGTTTTAATCTGCTAAAGTAATATTGTATTTAAATAAGGTTTGCTTTTATTTCATCCAAAAGGTAGTCAGACTCTGGCGGGCAGCTCAGCTGGTTAGAGTACTGTCCTGATAAGCCAAAGTTGTGGGTTCACTCTTTGGTCAAGGCACATACAAGAATCAACCAATGAATGCATAAATAAGTGGAACAACAAATTGATGTTTCTTTTTCTCACTTCCTCTCTCTCTAAAATCAATAAATAAAACAAAATTTAAAGGTAGTTGGAAATAAATTTTGTGACCTTCATATTTTCAATTTTAAAAGAGCTTAGTAACAATATACCAATGATGTATTATAGAATTGTGGCCCTGAGACCTCTACAATTTTATTAAACAATGTTACCCTGATAAATTCAATTAAAAATAAATAAATAAAACAGCTTAGTAATTAATGTATGCAACACCCAAATGCTCCAGCAACCTAGCTTGAAAATCTCAACATGAGCCAAATCTGCTGTCTAAAAATGGAGTTAGCTATAAAATAGTTTTGTGTTTGGAAAACAGGGAAGACAAACATATAGGTGTCCACTGTAATCAACTGTAAATGATAGTGTGGAATTAGGCAAATGGGTGATTAAGAGGAAAGGTGTACGGAATAGACATGCTAATTCAAGGGATATGATCTCGGGCCAGTCCTCTGAAAATCAGAACACACTGGAAGTGTTATTTTTGGCAACGTTCTTTCTGACCTGCTAATTTGAGCCCAGCTTACATTAAATCCATACTTGCGCTTGTGGATGTTAGATTTGTAGTCATTTCAGCAGAAATCAAATTATACTGGGATTGGTTTTCTGAATCTAATTCAGGTCACAAGAATCCACAAATAGCTTCAAGATATTCTCAAGGTTTTGGTAGCTCCTGGACATTTTTTCCTTTTTCTGATGTGTTTATGGAGGCAAGATACATCCTCAAACTGCCTGCCAAGTGCATAATTCGCCTTCTTTCCTTTCATGTAAGCAATTTGAAAATTTCTAAGTACCCCAGATTTCACTATGAGCAACGAGTACAAGAGCAAATTAAAATGTATTTCCAGTTTATCCTTAGAATTAACAGAAAGCCACCCTGGCTGGTGTGGCTCAGTGGACTGACTGCCAGCCTGCAAATCAAAGGGTCACTGGTTCCATCCCAGTCTAGGGCACATGCTTGAGTTTCAGGCCAGGTCCCCAGTAGGTGGCGCAAGAGAGGCAACCACACACTGATGTTTCTCCTCCTCTTTCTCCCTCCCTTACCCCTCTCTAAGATAGATAAATAAATAAATGAATGAATAAATAAAATCTTAAAAAAAGAACTGACAGAAAGCCTTATGGACACTGATGACTTTTTAAAGCAATTAGATCCATGTTTAGAGCAATTAGTTCCATGTTTAGAATAGTAAGAACAATTTTTTGTATGTCTTCCCAGATATTTGCTATACATATATAAAACATACATTTTTATTTTTATATATGAAATCATACTATATATCTAGATAAATAGATGGATCCATGGAAGTAATCATAATTAATACCTCTCTCCCACTAACTAAACACAAGCTACCCATACTGACAGACTAGCTCTAAGGTTGCAGTTAGTTGAAAGCTTTAGATATTACTTGAATAGCCTGCAATGGGAGAGAACAAACTACCATTCTAAGAAGTGAAAAGGCAGAGACTTGAATACTGTATTTGTTCACATATAACTAAAGTTTTACAACTCAAACTTTATCATAGAGCTATGTGTCTTGGCTTTGGCTTAGAAAACTCTTACTATCTTAAATACCTGGTAAAATTAAAACAACTAATGATAATAAATGTTATGACAGTAGTTCTTATTTTTTTATTGGCTTACATATCCTTTTTAAACGTGAAGGAAGTGTGAATCACTTTTCAAAAAGATTTTATTTGTTCATTTTTAGAGAAAAGGGAAGGGGAAGGGGAAGAGGAAGAGGGAGAGAAACATTAGCTTGTGGTTATCCTTTGTGCACTCCCTAATGAGGACCAGGCCCGCAAACCAGGCACATGCCCTGACTTGGAATCAAACAGGTGACCATTTGGTTTGCAGGCTGGCGCTCAATACACCGAGCCACACCAGCCAGGGCTGAATCACTTTTTTGCTAGAAAAATGTAAACATAAAATATTTGGTGTACAATTTTGAGGAATTCTTTGACACCATGACCATAAAATGGAAGGCTTTTGAGAGGAACAGGGGTGCCAAAAAAAAAAAAAAAAAAAAACCCAGGTCAGGTGTAAACTGGTGCTGTCCTGAACAAACTGGATGTGTATCACCTTCCCTTTAGCTCACAGGGGAATCCAAGGTTCTCTGATGATCACTAGCCAGATATTTAAATTAACTGTAGCTTTTTATAACAAAGACACATTTACCATGAATAAAAACTGTTAAAGTTGCATTTTAAATATTTTATTTATTTATTTATCCCCCCCTTTTAAAAAGATTTTATTTATTTATCTTTAGAGGGGAAGGAAGGGAAGGAGACAGGGAGAGAAATATCAATGTATGGCTGCCTCTCGTGCATCTCCTGCTGGGAACTGGCCTGCAACCCAGGCATGTGCCCTGACTGGGAATCGAACCAGCGACCCTTTGCTTCACAGGCCCATGCTCAATCCACTAAGCCACACCAGCCAGGGCATAAAGTTGCATTTTATATCTAAAAACATTTACCTTCACTGCAAATTCCATGTTTGTGGCTTTATGTATACATCTCTTGCAAACAGAGTAGGAGCCAACTCCAATATCTTCTTTTACTTCATATCCATCAGTAAACTGAATACTGTTCCTGTGCAACTGCTACAAACACAATTAAAAATTGACAGAGTTCTATAAAGACTTTGGTACATTTTATAATAGGGGAATATGTTACTCAACATGCATTGTTGATATTAAGTATAAATAAATATCAGTAAAAATAAAAATCAATCATTAAATCATTTATTCTACTCCACATATTTTACAAGTATCTACAATAAAATGTACAGCATGAAATATGCCCTTTAAAAAAGCTTATATTAAAATGAAAAAATTAAATATGTACAACAGAAAACGCAGACCTGCTTGGTAAGGGTTGACAGCCTTGCCTGTGACTGAGCCCTATTCTACTCCCCAGAAGGCCATAGGTCTTTGAAGTACCTCTGCAAATAGGGAGAAGTTTGAAACCTCTGGTAGAAAGGAAAAGATTTAGCAGGATTCAGAATTAGAACATCTGGATTCTTGTCTCAGATGTACCACTTATATGTTGTATAACCTTGAACTTGGGTTTTCTCAGAGGGTAATGGTGAGGATTAAATAATGTATTTGAAGGTGATAACTATTATCAACATTTTGGGCTACTGGGAGGAGCCACAGCTTCCTTTCTCCACCCTCAAGTCATAGCTTCAATACAACTTCTTCTAGAGAAGCCATTAACCCTGGGTTAAGGACAAATAACATGGAGGATGACGCACAGCAAATTACTGGTTCCATTACAGGCTGAGAGAAGTTGTGCTGCCCTGGACTATACTGATAGGAGACTCCCCTGTGCCTATAGCTTCATATAGGTTAAAACTTGAGTTCTATAGAATATATGTTTGTAATTTCTATGTTTGGTACAAAAGTTATAACTTTAAAACTTGCAATACATCACATGGTTGTCATAGTAAAAGGGACAAACTATTTCAACATAAACTCTGTTCAAAAACCAGTGTTTAAATTGGTTTTCTAGAAAGTGGAGAAAGCAAGATGACTGGCTCATGAAAAAAACTTTAGAGTGAAAGCAACTTAATTATCAAGGAAATTCAAGCACTAATTACACCCTCAAAACAATTCTATGATTAAAAAGGTAAATTAAATTTATCTTTCCATGATACTAGGATGAGAAGAAATCAATCTAATGTTTTGTACTAGTTCTCTTTACTAACATTTAATTTACTAGTCTGGTCTCCTGTTACAAACACCAACACACACCTAGGAACCTGCTTCTGCGGCTTTTACCTAATTTTTCTCCAACTCCGATAAACAGACGGCATAATGAGGTAAGAGGCACCCTAAGGTAGCACCCATAACCATTTCTGTCTAATGACGATGGGGGCTCCAAAAGAACAAGGACACAAAACTTGACAAACTTAAGACTTAAGTTCCTTTTTATTTCTTATATGTTTCTATGGCAGAGGTTGGCAAAATACAGCCTGTGGGCCAAATCCGTTTCACTACCAGTTCTTCTAAAGAAAGTCTTCCTGGCACACAGCCATGCTCATTCACTTTGGTATTGTCTACGGCTGCTTTTGTGCTGCAGTGGCAGAGCTGAGTAGTTGCAACAGAGATTATATAGCCTACAAAGCCTCAAATACTTATCATCAGCCCTTTACAGAAAAAGACCCCTCTTCTAAGGCATCAGGGAACCAGGAGACAGACCTCAGTCCATCAGAGCTGACTTGACAAGAGGCAGAGGCTGAAAGAAACTAGGCCTGATACACATTTTGAGGCACAGGAGAGGGGAGAGACAAGATGGTGATACTTATTTTAACTCTCTTAGAATTTCCACTTTCAAGTCACATAGGTATACAGGATTCTGTCATATGCAACCTTTTCAAAGGCATAAGAAATAAATTTCTAAAAGTAGTATCAATGATATAAAATGTATTTTAAGCTGCCCACTTAAGTCAGCAGATCAAACCTAATGTAATTATTCATACAATGAACTATATCTTACAACATTTCCAATTTAAAATTACTTAGACATTCACTCACCTGAACAATTGAATGCACACCAACTGTCTGCATAGCTTGGCTTTCATCATCTGAGGTAATAGCAACAAAACTAAACCCTCGAAAAAGCTGATGTGCATTAGCACTAGGTGGAATGCCAGGTGAGTCTGAAAAGAATAATAAATTACTAAGAAGGTAATAACCTTGAAAGGTAAGTAAGAGAAGAATTGTCCATATTACAACATTTTATACTTTTTCTAGAATTCTATTCTCATACAACTAGTACATACAGGATAACTCAGCGAGGCACTGTATCGGATCTGTCCTACTGGCATACTGCCACAACCCTAATATCCCAGTCCCTCAGAGCCCAGAAAATAGCTAATTCATTTAAGAATATAATAAATCAATGAATTATTGGGTTAATGTGATCCTAAATTAGCACTGTCCCATAGAATTTCCTGCAGTGATGAAAATTTCCTTTTTCTGTGCTAATATAATATGGTAACCACTAGCCATATATCTCTTGAGCATCTGAAAATGTGGTTAGTGTGACTGACAAACAAAATTTTTAATTTTAATTAATTTAAATTTAAATAGTCACACATGGCTACTGGCTACCACACTGGATGGTGTAGCCCTGAATGGTAACCTAACAAAGTTGATTTACAGATAAACTAGGAGAAAAGAATTTAGTTCAGTGGTCCTGGTACATAATGTCAGAATCTAAAAATCTAAACTACTAGTTATAACTATTATATATATATTAAGGATCAAAAGTAATTTCCAGGACAATCATGGTATGTAGTCCTTAAAATATATTCATGATATGATATGTACTGTTATTCCAATTATTTATCGGGATGTACTGACATTAACAAAACAGAAAAATACTTTTATAATATAGTTAATGTTCATTTTAAAGACAAACAATAAATATGTTATTCATAAACATAAACATACAACTAGGCACACTAATATATATAAACATACCCTAAATGCTAAGGGCAAGCAAAAAACAAATAGATAAATCTACTTAAACATCAACTTGATATGCTCAGTAATATATATCTAGTAAATTTTAAATCAATGTGACAGTATTATACTGAAGACTTATGCTAAGAGAACCTATCTAGGCAGAATACATACAGAACTGCTCTATTCTGAGATTTTTCCTCTACAAGGACAAACTGTATGGAGAAAGCAAAGTAAAACATCACTACGTATCATCAATTCTGTGCCTATCACTGTCCATGTATTTGCTAAAATTCTGTTCATGTATTAATCCAAATTTCTAAGGCTATTTTATAAAAATAATAAACACCTATTAATGCTCAATATAGATTGTGAAGATTTTGGCTGGAATGCTTTATAGCAAATATATATAAGTACACTTTTTATTTATTTGCTTGTTGATAAATCTGGGGTCTGGTACACCTAAATGAGAGAGTATTAGAGTGCAAAACACACCATTATATAATATGCATACATATACTAAGTAATGAAATACAGGTTATCATTTCAAAGATTACTTCTCTAATGATAGTCACTACTTACGCAATTTTAGGATAAACCATGATACAGGATATGATTTATTTTGAAGTTATCTATGCTCACATAAAGTTATATTTGGGATTTAAACTTTATAAGTACTTCCAGAATACCATGTAATATTATAGTCTTAAACAGAACTATTTATATGGAAGAGTATTTCATGTAAAAAGATCTACAGGTAAATAAACACTAACAAATAGTTTTACACATAAATAGTATCATTAAGGTACAATATAATTTGCTAAAAGATTTAACAAGGATCTTAACTGCTATAAAATGCTATAAAGGATTTACTAATTATCTAGTTATTGTGGCAGGAATGGGGTATGAAAGGGAGATATGAGGATAGCATAAAGAATTAAGCTGGAAAAGATTTTCTGATTGAATGAGGAAAATTCCTTGTCTTTTTAAAAAAGATTTTATTTATTCATTTTTAGAGAGAGGGAAAGAGAAGGACAAAAATATCAACGTGTGGTTGTCTCTCACACGCCCCATACTGGGGACCTGGCCTGCAACACAGGCATATGCCCTGACTGGGAATCGAACTGGCGACCCTTTGGTTTGCAGCCCGCGCTCAATCCACTGAGCTACACCAGCCAGGGTAAATATCCTGTCTTACATTTGGGTTTTCATATTTTCTTCTTACCTTTGGGAGTTTTTGCAGTAAACTCAGGATCAAAATAGAATGTATCTTCAGGCCTGCCAGTTGCAGGTTTAAAAGGCGGATGGATTTCTCTTCTGTATAGTTTCTGGGGGAAAAAAAAAAGAGAGACTTAGACATGTGTCAATTATAAAAAAAATTCAAGCAAATTTTGATTCTATACTTACATTCCAATCTATTGTTGAGAAAAATGAATGTCTTTTAATTTCTTCAACTCCATCCGGTCCTGCACCTATCAAAAATTAACCAGTTTTGATTAAATAGTAATTTTATTTCAAGGAGGAATATATACTGTTTGTTTAGTCTTTGTTTTTAATATTTGTCCTACCAGTTCATAATGCCACAACAAAAACAAATATCCCCCCCAATCCCTGGAATAAAAACAAATGCAACACACAAAAGAAACAAAAAAATTTTACCTAATCTGTTTGCAGGATTTCGTTTGAAAAGCATTCGTAAAAGACTCTGGGCTTCAGGACTCAAAAACTGTGGCATTCCAAGTTTAGCTCTAAATAATAAATCCACATAAAATAACATTTAATTTTGGAGGTATCTGTATTTTACTTTAAAATTTTTTAAGTTAAACTTTTTATTTTAAGATAGTTGTGGATTCATACTCAGTTGTAAGAAATAACAGAGAGAGATCCTGTGCACCCTTTTCCCAGTTTTCCCCAAAGGTAACATCACAAAACTATGGTACACTTTCACAACCAGGATACTGACATTGATACTATCCACTGTTCTCATTCAGATGTCTCCATTTAATTGCATTGTGTGTGCACATGTGTGTTTAGTTCCATCACATGTGTAGGTTTCTGTATCCATCACCACAGTAAAGACACTGAACAGTTGATTGCCAGCAGGATCACTCATGCTGCCCCTTTACAACCACACCCCACTTGCCTCCTTTCCCAATACCTAACAGTACTGGCAACCTCTAAGCTAATTCTCCATTTCTATAATTTTGTCATTTTAAGAATGTAAATGGAATCATACAGTCGGTAACCATTTTATTTACTCAGCATGAATTCCCTTGAGATTTATCCAAGTTATTGTGTGTATCAAGAATTCATTCTTATTCACTGCTAAGTAGTATTATGCCATGACATGAATGTACAAGAGTTTGATCATTAATTCATCTATAAAAAATATCTGGATCATGCCCAGTTTTGGGCTACTAAAAGTAGCCCAAAGTAAAGCTGATAAGAACATTTCTGTATAGGTTTTGGTGTGAACACATAATAATTTTAGTACATAACATCCCAATGAACTCTTTCATTTTTCAGAATTTTGCAAAAAGCACTACTGTGACAATGAGATCATCTGAGCCTTAGGTCTGGCTCTTTTACTAAGAACTTTGTGACCTTGCGAAAGCCAATCCTCTTGGGGTGTTACCATTTTTTTTTTTATAAGCAAAGGCATTGGATGTTAGATCAATGGTTCTCAAAATGTAGCCTTGGAACCCCTTTTCAAAAAGAATTTTAAAAATCCAACATTTAAAACTGCTAAAAGAACATGTGCTTCGTATGTGCCCCCCCCCCATTCCTTTTAATAGTCCTGCAGGGAAGAGGAGCTGGTGGGAAAGGGATCTGTGGAATATCTAAGAGTTTGTGCCACAGTCTGAAAGCCACTGGCCTGGATGAGCTTGAAGGTCTGTTTCAGCTCTAATATATAATTTTAATCTTTTCTTCAACCTACAAATTAAGAAAACCAACGAACCTATAAGTATAAAAATAATAACAGAGATGGGGAAATGGCTAGCAAAGAAATTTCTATTTCAGAAATAGATCCATTTATTATTCAGTGTGGTGTTATTGAACTACTATGTGCTAGACACTGCTTACTGCTGAGGATACAAAGATAAAGATAGCTCCCAATGGTCAGTGGGGAAGATGGATATAGATAATCTTGGTTAAAAGACAAATTCAGAAGAACATATGGAAAGAGTGCTAAGGGAACAATAGGGGATATCTAATTTAGCACCAGAGATTATGAAAGGCCTTCAATGCAATTTAAAGGTTGTGACCAGAGGGGAGAGGGGAGGGAATTTCAGGGGAAGGGTTTGAAGGAACTAGTATAAAGGACACATGGACAATAACAAAGGGAGGGTGGAGATGGGAGGGAGGTCAGGAGGGCTGGAAGGGTGGGCTGGGATGGGGGTAAAGGGCAGACAACTGTACTTGAACAACAATTAAAATAAAAAAAAAGGTTGAGAATTTGTTTGTTCAGTGGTTCCCCAACATTTTACTGAGTAGCATTAATCTCTCTAGACAGTTAACAACAACAAAATATTTTCATGATCCAATGAGTTTGGAATGCTAACTATTATACCCCCCTGGTGAAGACACAGAATTAAATACCTTGCATATAAAAGGCTGAGACAACTAGGGTAAAAATTAAAAAAATCAGTATTTTTCCTAACCATTTGTTTCCACAACCTCTTTCTTAGAGAGGACCTATTAACATCTTGTAGAATTAGGGTTCTGTTGAACAAATCTGGGGAAACACTGCCGTGTTAGGTAACGGGGATATAGAGGAGGTCTTTAAGCAGTGGACTAACACGACCGGATTTATTTTCAAGAAGGTAATTCCAAGGATAGTCTAAAAGGATCTGGAGTGGGAAGTGTTGGTAGGTAATAGGCATTCTACTTTGGAGCTTGGCCCAATAGTGTGGGTAGGAGATCACCATGGTTCTCAACTGCAAGCAGTTCAATGCAGAGGAAGGTTAGGACACAAATATTTCTGACAGCGAATTTGGTGAATACCTGCACATGCAAGAGAGAGGAATCAAAAATGATTCCCAGGTTTCTGGCTGTGTGGAAACGCTACTAATTGGGAATACAAGAGGAAAGAACAGCAAATAGAGATTAAAATGTTAAGTCATGCACATCACATGTTTTGAGAGAGCCAGAGAGGTACGTAAATGAAAATATAGGTCTGGTGTATGGTAGGTTAAGGAAAGAAAGAGTGATTTGGGAGTATTTAAAACAGTGAGAATAGTTATAGCAAAGACTAAAGTAAAGTGAGCACAGAGGGGAAGAAAAGCATATTAGAGATGAAACACTGGGTAACAAGGACATTTAAATGGTGATCAGAATAAGGACAATTTGGGCATTAAAAATAATGAATGCAATTGGCTGAATCATACTGACTATTAAATCCCACAAGTTCATTATAGTAAAAAAAAAAAAAAAAGAAAAGTCAAAACTAACATAAAAACCCAACTAATTGGACACCACCCCCATTGAAAGTTAAGTAGGGCTCTGACAAATGGAAATAAATTAAGAAAAGAATTAAGCATTTATTCTACCTTTCTTGTTTGAGCCTCACTTCAAGGTAACTAGTTGATGAAGGAAAGTTCATTGGGAAAAAAAACAGCTAATAAATAAAAGAATAATAGTAATAGAAAACCACCATTTTTGAATCGCCAGTAAAATAATTGTTTCAAGTAATAATTATCAAAGGAGGAAGCCAACAGATAAAAGCCTAATAGGGAACTTTCCAGTGGAGGGATCAGTTGTAAACATGGGAACTCATCACTTAAAGTGAAACAACCTGCTGTTGTAAGCCTCTTGATGTGGTGCAAAAGCACAAGCTATGAGATAATCTTGACAAAAAAGTTTAGCCAAAAACAGGATAAAGGAACAACGTAAATAAAAACATTTCCATACCCCTAGAAAAAGACTAATTGTTGTGTAACCATGGTAACAGTAGAGCCACCAGAACTGGTTTTAAATCCATTCAATTGATCAAAGACAACCTGCCTAGGTGAACATAGCTGTTGTTGGTTTTTCTTTGTTTTGCAAACCAACCGATCAGTAACTGTTCTCTGTGAAAATTAGCCAAACAAGAGTGGGTTGCCTCCACTAACCTCACCTGAATGCCAACTAATGAACAGTCCCACCCAAGTAACCACACTTGTACAGATGATGTCAACCCACTTATAGCCCTGAAAAGCAGCCAATTGTTGAACTCCACCCTTCCCTAAAACCCTATGTAAGAACAGTGGTCTGCTCTGCTTAGGGAGACTCTACTGGACCAGCATTGCTCTCTTACTACAGTAAGGAACAGAACCAGCTTTATGCTTTTTATTTCAGATATTGAGAGGTGGTCTTGTCTCTTCACAAGATAAATCTAGGAAGTAGAATTCTATATTGACTGACTTGGTTTCTAATGACAGGGGACAAACAGGGGTAGACCATTCTAGATGAACAAAAGCAACCAAATGAGATGTACAGACTTAATTTGGACTATAAAAACCACTGTTTTAGACCTGGCTGGTGTAGCTCTGTGGATTGAGCATTGGCCTGCAAACCAAAGGGTCACCAGTTCGATTCCTAGTCAGGGCACACGCGTGGCTTGTGGTCCAGGTCCCCAGTGGGAGGCATGTGAGAGGCAACCACACATTGATGTTTCTTTCCCTCTCTTTCTCCTTTCCTTCCTCTCTCTCTAAAAATAAATAAAATCTTAAAAAAAAAAAACTAAAAACACTGTTTTAGCTCTGGTGAGTGTGGTTCAGTTGCTTGGGCATCGTCCTGCAAACCAATCACTGGTTTGATTCTTGGTTAGGGCACATGCCTGGATTGTGGGCTCTGTCTCCGTTGGGGCACTTACAGGTGGCAGAGGGCAACCGATAAATGTTTCTGTCTCTCATCAATGTTTCTCTCCCTCTCTTTCTCCCTCCCTTCCACTCTCTTCAAAATAAAAAAATATATATTTTAAACACTGTTTTGGAGAAAATTTGGAAAATCTGGTTAAAGATTGGTACTGGACAATATCTAAGCATTATTACTAATTTTGTTAGATGTGGTTATATAAAAAAAAATCTGTACTTCTCAGTGATGCAAAGTGAAGCGAGAAATGACATGTTTGGAATGCTGAAAATATTTCAGTAAATTAGAAAAAAGAAGTAAATTAAGCAAATGTGGCAAAATTTTGATGACTATTGAATTTCGGTAACTGGTATATGTGTGTTCATTGTATTATTCTACTTTTGCAAATTTATATTTGAAAGTTTTCATAATTAAAAAGAGAAAAGCAGGCAGAGAAGGAATAGTCAAGCAAGAGACCAAAAGAGGAATGATTAGAGAGGTAGGAGAAACCAATGGGAACAGAAAAAACTAAGGGGAGAGGGAATGGTTAACAGTATCAAATACTCCTCAGAGAGATTTTTCTTAACTCTTCCATCTAAAACGGTTCCTGCTCTTGGCTGTTGTGGCTCAGTGGGTTGAGTACTGGCCTGTGAACCAAAAGGTCACTAGTTTGATTCTTACTCAGGGCACTTGCCTGGGTTGTGGACCAGGTTCCTAGTAGGAGGGGGTGTGTGAGAGGCAACTGATCAATGTTTCTCTCCATCTTTTTCCTTCCCTTCTCTCTCTAAAAATTTTTTAAAAAATATTTGTGCCTGGCTGGTGTAGCTCAGTGGATTGAGCGCAGGCCTGTGAACCAAAAGATCACGGTTTGATTCCCAGTCAGGGCACATGCCTGGGTTGCAGGCCAAGAGGCAACCACACATTGATATTTCTCTCCCTCTCTCCTTCCTTTCCCCTCTAAAGATAAATAAATAAAATCTTTAAAAAATTTTTGTAAAAAAATGGCTTCTGCTCTACGCTCACACTTTAAGAGTACTCTGATTTCTCTATTGCTCCTATTACTATCTGAAAGTATTATATTTATTTGTTTAAATATTAATTCTTGTCTCCACTGGGAGAATGCAGGCTCTGCGATACCTCAAAAGATCTTGTCAGTCTTGTTCACACTGAATCCTAAGTATCTGTGGCAGCACCTCAATCATCTGTTGAATGAACTGCGTGAACAAATGATAGTCACCTTTCTAACAATCCGCCACTGGTTTAAGCAACCAGATCACTGATGACAACAGTGAGAGAAGTTTCAATAGAGTGGTGGGAATGAATGACAGACTATGGAATAAAAGAAGCCAAAAATGGTAACAGAAAGACTACTATTTAAAGAGGCTTTGTGTTGAAAGGATGCAGGAAGATATTGCAGAAACTTGGAAGGAAAGCCAAATTAAAAAAAAAAAAAAAACCTCTACTGTTTTTTTCCCACACTAGAGTGTGTTTGTTAGCTGAAAGGGCCAGAGTAGATGGAGTGATGAAGGTTCAGTGAACATTCATTTATATAGCAAACATCTTTTAACCTTTTTTATTGTGAAAAAAACAAAAAACAAAAAAAACACACCCAACCCAAAATGCAAAGCTCAATGATTTACCACAAAGTGAGGAGTCATCTGACCAAGAAATTTAACACTGCCAGAACCCCTCATCCAACGTAACCACTTTCCTTATTTTCCCTCAGGCTTTTGTGATCTAAATATGAACCCTAAAAACTATGCTTTGTTTGTTTTTAAAACTTTATAAATAGAATCATATAGCATTAAAGAAAAAGAATCATACAGCATTCATTCTTTTGTATCCAAACTCCTTTGCTCAACATTCTTATGAGATTTACACAAACTGCTGCATATAAGTGTGGTTTGTCCATTTTCATTTCCATATGGCACACTACACCCACGAGCTAAAGGCCTCTGTATGTTTTTACATGGTTTTTGAGCTAAGAATGGTTTTGACATTTTTCAAGTATTGGACACTAAAGATAAACATTAGGAATATGTGACAGAGACTGTGTATGGCCTGCAAAGCCTAAAATATTTACAGGTAGTTTGTCAACCCCTGCTGTATTCCATTGTATGAATATATCATAATTTATCAATCCATTCTACAGTTAATGATCAATCCAGGTTCCACTTTTTGACTATTACAAATAATACTGCTATGAACATCTTTGTGCTTCATTTTTGATGTGCAAGTACCTTGATGCATATAAATTGGATGCATGCCTAAAAATGGGATTACTAGATGAGGGTATACATATATTTGACTTTAGAAGATAATGCCAAAAACAACTTTTCGAAGTGGTTATACAAGTATCTATTCCTTTCAGCTACATATGAAAGTTGCCAGTGCTTCACATCCTGTCAGCATTTGTATCATCAGTCTTTTTCCTGGTGGGTAGGCAGTTATAGCCTATTGTGGTTTTAACTTGCATTTTCTGATTGATTAATAGGGATGAGCACCTTATTAAAGTTTATTGGCCACTGAAGTCCCTATGTTTCCTAACTATGTTGTTTCTATTGGGCTGTCTTTTTCTTACTTTGACTAGAGTTCTTGATATATTCTGGATATAAGCCCTTTGTTAGTTATATTAATTTTAACGTAGTAATAATATCTCAATCTTTTCTTTTATAGCTAGTGCTTTTTGTGACCTAAGACTATTTTTCCTACCCCAAGGTCACATAGACATTCTCTGATACCCTTCTAGAATCTTTTTGCCTTTTTACATAAGTGTGTGTGTGTATTATTTTTTATTTTATTTTTTATGATTTTATTTATTTATTTTTAGAGAGGGGGGAAGGGAGAGCGAAAGAAAGGAAGATAAACATGATCAGTTGCCTCTTCTACACCTCTAACCGGGACCTGGCCCGCAATCCAGGCATGTGCCCTGACTGGGAATCGGACCAGCAACCTTTCACTTTGTAGGTTGGTGCTCATCCACTGAGCCACACCAGCCAGGACAATTGTTTTTTAAACTGTAGCCAACACTCTGAAATCTCTCTCTTTTTTTATTAGCTTAAAGCACTTACTTTAAGATCTCATCATAACATACCCAGTAGGGAGTACTTACTTAAGGATCATCGTCATTGTTTCTTTTCGATCTTTTCCTTGGAAAGGAAGTGTACCAGTGAGCATCTCAAACTACAAAAAGGCAAAAAATCAGAGATACTAGTCAGTAAGTATAAAATCTCAAGGCCAGAAGGTAATAAAGCATCATCTTCATTACAACCAAATTTTTAAAAATTGCTATATAATAAAATATGAGATTTATACTTCTATTTTCTTCATTACTAAACTTCCCACCAAAAAACCACCCCAAACCTTACCATTAACACACCAAAAGACCACCAGTCCGCACTCTGAGTATGACCTCGACGATTAACTACTTCGGGAGCCATATACTCCACAGTTCCACAAAAAGAATATGCCTTCTTCTCATGGTCAATAGACTCCTTACTTAGGCCAAAATCTGCCAAAATAAATATAGAACTCATAAATATGCTACAATAATTTGCACATGTAAAGTTTAAACTTTGAGTTCCAATATTTAAATTACTAAAAATTCTAATCCAAATTTTTAATTGTTACACATTATTTGTATTATGATTGACCTTAAAAGGAAATTTATGTATAGAGTAGGAGAGAGTAATTTTAATAAAATGAGGAATTTTACCTGTTAATTTGATGTGACCTTCTTCATCAAGAAGTATGCTGAAATAAAAAGACAAACTTAAAAAATATTTTCAAAGCACCAGAAATTTAGAGGTTAAAAATAAATTACTTTGCTAAGCATCAACTCACCACACTCATTCTAAAATATTGCTTTAGACTGTGAATAAGAAGGCATAGGTAAATAAGGCAAAAAGTTATTTTTGCGACACACATATATAACAAATGCCAAAGATAAAGCCTTATAAACTTGTATTAATGAGCCAGGAGTACTAGAAAACTAATAGAAAAAGAACCAAAGCCTATGTATTCTTCTAAGTTGCTCTTTCTAATGCCTTTCTGCAGAGGTGGGCTAACTAAATTCCACAGTACTTGCACAATACACAGAGGGTCCACACGTTTAAGTTGAATGCATTAGAATTGTCATTCTCTTGGTCATTTTAAAGGCATCTGACTCAATCATTCTTTCCTAGCCCTTTTTTCTGACATGACCACCACAATCCTCTTCTCAACACACCCTCCTCACACTCCTTGGTTTTCATTGACCCATCCCTTCACTATATACATTCTCCAGTGTTTTCTCTCAGTAAACTGTGAGCTCCTTAGAGGGTCTGACCTTCTTCATCTTCTAACTCAGTGCCTAGCAAGGCACAGACAAATAAGAAATGCATGTTGAAGGAATGGCGCCAGGCTACAAAGCGTCAATAGGGCATTCCAAATAGTTTGGGCTTCTTTTCAAGGGCACTGAAGACCACAAAAGGTTTACAGGTATGGATCTGCACATTTACAAAACAATTTAGAGAGGAAAAATACAGGGCATTTAGTGAGCGCTTAGATATGGGTTGTGATAAAGAATAACAAATGGAGAAAGCCCGCAAGTTTCTGGCTTTAGCAGACACGTGAGTGGAGAGCAATGTTATTAAATAAGGAGATATAGAAAGGGGTTAAGTACTAAGCAGTAAGCCAATTGTATTTCTGGATAGATATTTTGGTACACTGACTTGAAAGGTCAAGTAATAAACAGTTTCACTTATATTCAAAGCTATTTCATAATAGAGACATTTCCTTTTAATACTAACTAAAATATGTGAAAGCTAAATTTTGTTATAATGATATTTTACTGTGTTAAAAATACTACCAAATTTCCTATGCTATCAATTCAACTATGATTACAATTAAAAAATTTACCACTGAGGGTAATTCAGTAGGGACATATTCTTCAAATCTCTTCATAACAAGGGACTTGTTATGAAAAAAATACTAATCTTGATTATGCAGATCAATACATTTAGGAAACATAAAGGGAATTATTAGGCATCGTGGAAATTGTCCCCTGTTCTATCTAATAAACATATGACAGTTCTAAATATAAAATAAAACCTCAAACCATTCTTGATATTGAGAGAAAAAAAGAAAGCATGGCTAAAAAGGTATTACTTATACCTTCTAAAGCATTCTTTTAAGTTACCATGTCCATCTATTATCTTTTAAAGAAAAAGTCAACTGTATTACTCTCAGTAACCTCCCTTTCAATTATTAATAATTATTTTTAGCTATATTTATAGTAACAGTTTAAAGGTATCTGGAAAAATCCTCACAGTGCATAAAACAATTGGCTAAACATTTAAATTTTCCCAAGTTCTGTATGATGGTCTTTACTTGGATCATTGAACAAATATTATTTCAATATAATAGCATTGTCTAGACATGTATGTGAAAGATCTCATTATAAACAATCTTACCTACATTTCAACTTATTTGACACTTGAGACAGGGCCCATGCTCTCTATAGTTTTATGTCCAATGTTTAAATGAAGGTCTAAACTAAATACATTCAAATTTTTTACAGATTTCATTTATTTATTTTTAGAGAGGGAGAGGAAGGGCAGGAGAAAGAGAGTGAGAGAAACATCAATGTGTGGTTGCCTCTCATGCACCCCCTACTGGGGACCTGGCCCACAACCCAGGCATGTGCCCTGACTGGGAATCGAACCAGCGACCCTTTGGTTCACAGGCTGGCACGCAATCCACTGAACCACATCAGCCAGGGCTATTCAATTAAATGATATAAAACACTAACATATTTTTAATATGAATGTTCAATCTTATATTTATAGTAATTATTTTCTTCTAAGGATTATATATTTGAATATTTGTTCTTACCAGGAATTGTATTTTATGTAATAATAATTAGAAATTGGGCAAATAATGAGAAAAACTCATTAATTATCTGGGGAATAAAAATAGAATCCTAAGAAACATCTCAAAACAGAATACATGAAAAAACAAACATAAAATGTAGAAGTATAACAATTTCTGAATGATCACTTTAACAGGATTCCAAAGGAACATTTCCTATTTCCTATTATTACATATTATGTAAATTTTGCATGTAACATTTTAATGTAAGTAATATCTAAATTCTTGATAAAGATGATAGTTTCATCAAACACAGAACATACTAAAAATCACTGAATTGTATATTTAAGTGGATGAACTGTATGCTATGTGAATTATATTTCAATAAAGTTATTAAATTTTTTTTTCAAAAATATTTTCTTTATTTTTAGAGAGAGGGGAAGAGAAGGAGAAAAAGAGGGAGCGAAACATCAATGTGTGGTTGCCTCTCACATGTCCCCCACTGGGCATCTGGCCTGCAACACGTAGGCATGTGCCCTGACTCAGAATTGAACCAGCGACTCTTTGGTTCATGTCTTGTGTTCAATCCACTGAGCTACACCAGCCAGGCAAATTGTTAAAAAAATTCTTGATAGAGCAAGGCCCTTTATCCTTAAAAAAGGGGAAAAAAACTTTCTCACTGAAAGTGATAAACACTTAAAAATTAAAACACAGAAGTATGTACAATTTAAACATTAGCTTTTTGATAACTGCTATTATAAAAGCAACGAGAATTCTGCTCAACTCATACTTAAAATCTGAAATCAGGTGGAGAAGAAAAATTTCAATAAATGATATTTGGAGAAAAGAATTAGCTTTATGCCATACCTCACACCAAAAAATATTCTAAATGGAGTTAAAAGTAAAAAAAGAAACCATAAAATTAGAAAAAAAATCTGATCATGGGATTGGAAAAACCTTTCTAAGAACGTAAGTCATAGAAGGAATCACAAAAGAAGATGGAAAAATTCTCCTATGAAACCATCTGGTCCAGGGCTTTTCTGTGCCAGGAGTTTTTTGATTACTGCTTTGATTTCATCAGCTGTTATCTGTCTGTTCAGGCTTTCTGCTTCTTCTGCATTCAGTTTTGGGAGATTATATTTTTCTAGAAATTTGTCCATTTCACCCTGGTTTTCAAATTTCATAATAATTTCTTACGATTCTTTGTATTACAGTGGTATCAGTTGTAATCTCTCCTCTTTCATTTCTGATTTTGTTTATTTGAGTCCTCTCTCTTTTTTTCCTTGATGAGTCTGCTTAAAGACTTTCACACAATGGAATATTACACAGTAGAAAGAAAGGAGCTCCTACCCTTTGTGACAAAATGGGTGGAAGTGGAGAGCATTATACTAAGTGAAATAAGCCAGGTGGTGAGGGACAAATACCATACAATCTCACCTATATGTGGAACCTAATAAAAAAAAACAAGCAAGCAAAATAGGACCAGAGACATGGAAATAAAGAACAAACTGACAGTGACCAGAGGGGAGGAGGGAGAGGAATAACGGGGGAAAATAGGGGAAGGGCCATCAGGGAACATGTATAAAGGACACATGGACAGAGCCAAAGGGGGGTAGGTTCGAGGGTGGGAGGTGAGGATGGGTGGGCCGGGGGGACAAGGTGGGGTGAAAATGGAGACAATTGTACTTGAACAATAAAAAAATAAATTAAAGACAAGACTGATAGATCTTAGGAAAAAAATACTTGTGTAGGTTAAAATAATATAAATAAAAGTAAAAAATAAAGTAGAAAAATGTATTTGTAATATACAGGGTAGGGCCAAAGTAGGTTTACAGTTGTGAGTATGCTAAACAGTCTATTCTGGTATTATTATTCATTATTGCATTATTTTCCATATGAACAACTGTAAACCTACTTTGGCCTACCCTGTATGTCACATGGTTAAATTCTTAATGTGTAAAGGTCTCTTACAAACTAATGGGAAAATATAACATTCCAAAAGAAAAATGAGCTAAGTCCATGAACAGAAAAATCACACAAAAATACAAACTGCCAATAAACATAGGTACACAGATTTCAACCTCATTAAAAATCAAAGAATGCAAATGAAGGCAAGATAACATTAGCATAAATTTAGATTAACAGGTATTTAAAAATATGAGAAAACATAGTGTTAGCAGAAATGTGAACCACAGGCCCTTTAATGCAATGCTGTGGCAGTTGTATGAAGTAATTTTATTTTTTATTACCTCCTAAACCATGATATTACATTGTATGCAACTTAGTAGCATGATTCCTTACTTTTCTGGTTTTAAGTCTCTATAGATTATTCCCAGGCTATGTAGATGGTCTAAAGCAAGTGCAAGTTCAGCCAAGTAGAATTTGACATCTTCTTCTGTGAACATCACCTAAAATAAAATATATTTTTGTCTTTATGTTCTTTTTGTCTGTAATTTTCATTTAAAGTTCCATTCCAGAGTTTAAATATTCAAAAATTATAAATATGCTATCACATGTAATTTTACCCACAATTTCTTCATTAAAATTTGCAGAAATTATCAAATCAGTCAACTAAATAACCACTTACTAAATGCAAAATACACCCTACGGGGGAAATGATTTTGCATTTTGTCAAGTAACAACTATGTTCAGATTGTGTCATTGTCACCCCACCACAGTAGGATCTTAGAAATGAAAAATGATCTTTAAGATGCAATGCTGACTTTCTACTACCAGTTGTTTAAGGGTATCTCGTTGATATATTGTTGCTTCTGAAAAACTATAAGTAAATGAAGCAGGACAAAAGACTAAGATAAGTAATTGATTTAAGGTCCTACTTTCAGAATAAATTCAAAAGGTACAAAAAGAACTCTTTTTAACTCTGATTCTTCAATTTAAGAATCTTGTGCCACTAGAGAAAATATGATAATCATAGTATAGAATAAGATAATGCTTTAGTTGAAACAAGATGAGTATAAATAGATTAAAAATAAAGATTAATTACATACCTCTTTGGATAAGCGTGTAAACAAATCTCCTCCCCTGAGAAAATCCAAAATAAGGTACAACTTCCCTTCAGTTTGGAAAGCTGAATGAAGAAATAAAAATTTTTGTTTAATCCATCATAGTTTAGTTTTTTAGGCTTATATTAGGTCAATTCATTCAGAAATGATTATTTTTTAGCAAATTAATAATTATACATACATATAAACTGATTTTTATTTAGAAGATAACCACTGATTTCTTAGTTTCCATGTGGAAATGTTAAATGTGGTGTTTCCTTTTATGGAACCACTAGAACACTTGTTAGATTTTCTGCAGGCAATAGTCTCTCAGGAATACAATAGCTCTAAAACATTATGATCAATAAGAAAAATTCCCAAAAGAAAAAGACATTCTTAAACATGAAACAAAGTACAAAATCTACCTCACTTTACTACAGAAAAAATGTGGGTTTGTTAGCTTTAGTTACATGTAATGAGAGTCACCATACATTACCTACTGAGAAAAACCACATATGCCTTTGAAAAAAAGAGAGTCAATAGAAGTTTCAGGACATTAGGCATCTTTCTTGCTTTTAAGTTGGGCTAACACATATGGGCTATAAAATGACAGTACATTATTATTAATTAATATAATAAAAGTGATTATTATTACCTATTCCTATGGCTACCCAACCAGACACTATAGTGTTTAAAATAAATATAAGCTAAATGTGATAAAAGCTTCTAAAGCTTGTTTAAGTAATGATTTAATTTCAATGACTTTACTATGTGTATCTGCTAAACACATATAAATATACAGAAATAAATATTTATACACATTAGTATATCTGAATGCACTCAGGGAGTGGTGGATGAGGTGAAGCAGTGAGGTGGGAGCTGGTTTATAACTTACCATAATGCAACTTGACAATAAAAGGATGATTAACTTCTACCAAGATATCCCGCTCCATTTTTGTTCGAACACGGTCTCGAACTATAAAATATAATGGCATTTGCAATAGCTTTCAGAGACAATCTTGAAAACAAAATGTCTTTGGTGCCTATTTTAAATAAAATTGTGCTTGTATGTTATAAAAATGTAAAACACATTTTATCCATCTTCCTCTTGAATTTTCAAAATAACTATAATTTTACTAAATTATAAAACCAGAAAAAAACTGTATATATTTACAAAATCTGCACTTCAATTTAAAAAATAAATATAGAGAACATATTTGATATTGGCTTTCACATCAAATTTACAAGTATTTTAATCAAAGTTATGAAAAATGACCAAAACAGACCAACTTTTTAAAAATATTAAAGGTATTCTAATGAAATATTAAAACATAAAAAAGGGGACAGGTTTCAATACCTCTATCAAATCATTTCAACAAACATTCATTAAGCATCTACAACATGTGGCAGACATGGGGAAGGATGGATATACCCCCAAAAGATCTATTTTGATGGAGGGGAGAGGGAGAAGAAATACTGTGATGTAGCTGATAGAGCAAAGACTTTCTGGAGTTAGAAAGATCTGGATTCAGATCTGTGTAATCTGGAGCAAGTTATTTACTTAAACTCTCTGAGCCTCAGTTCACCTTTCATCTATAAAATGGGGATAACACCACTGTGCTTCTGGGGGCTGTGTAACCATTAGGGATAAGGTCTGTATATCCCAGATCCTGATATATAAGAGATATTCAATTAAATGGTAGCTACAGCACACTGGATATGATGAAGAGATAAAATGATTTGCTGCCAGCAATAAGCAGCACAGGAATTCAGAGAAAGGAAAGATCAGTGCTACTTGTGTAGAAAGGCTACAGGGAGGAGGAAGGATTAGGAACTTTTGGAGTGGAATTTAGATGGGTGGGAAGGATTGGGCCTAAAGAAAAGTTGAGGTATGGAGTACCAGCATGAGCAGGCACATGGAGGCATGCATGATGAACAGGAAGAAACCAAATCAGTGTGGAAAGTGGGGAGGTGAACTAGGGAGGATCAGGCTCTGGACAATTTGAAATGTCAGAAAGAATTTCTGTTTGATCCTGCAGGCAAAGTTCTCTTTTTACCAACCAAACATTTCCCGAGCAAATTCTATGTGTCAGGCACTGTGAGACAAATACAAATAAAATAATGTTCAAGAAGTTCATAACCTGGTGGGAATGACAGATAAGTTAATACGTGGTTATAACACATTCTGAGTAGTACTATAATTGTGTTGGATTGAAGAGGTGAAAATGATCATTCATTATAGTTTTAATTTCTTTCTGTTGCATAATAAGGATAAATCATAGATAACTTCTATTTTTCAGGCCAGAGTGACTGAATGGTTGTACCATAGATTAAATAGAAAGAATGGTAAAGAGAATCTTTTTGGAGGGTTGAGAGAAAGATGAGTTGGTTTTTCTTTTCAATTAAAGGGACCACAGATAAATTTCAAACACAGAAATAAGACCTCTGGGAAAAATAAACAAAGAAGCTAAAAAAATCCTGTTTCCCATTCTAGTAGTTTTCTACTTTCAGTGGAAGTGCCAGTGACTGAAAATGGTCAAATCAGGAATAGAAATTGATTGCTTTCGATGTCTATTTAGCTCTTTTTAACTGACTTGCCCAGCTAGTATATCAAAATCAAAACCAACTTCTGATTTCATTACCTTGTCCTATCATTTACAACTCCTGTGTCTTAGAGCCAATAGGTGCTTTCTATAATTTATGTGTATGAGGTTTATCACCTAGGCCTGCTGATCATTCTGTCCCAGTCTAGCCCAAATCTGCCCTTTTCCTATTGCTACCCATACAATCTTGGATTAAGTTCCCAGTACCTTAAAGCTATATTCCAAATTTCTACCTACTTCAAAAATTATACAGACCTTACAAAGCTTATCATTTAAAAATTACTCCTCTGTTCAGTAAGCAGCAAAAATACCTATCAATACATTTACTATATATCCCTCTTCTCTTATTCTACCACAATGAAAGGATTATTTGGGGGTCAAAAGCTATAGCTTAATCCTTTCACTGCTCAAGCTGCTATCTTCTCTATAGAATGAGGGGCTAGAACAAGATGATTTCTTTCTATTATAATTATCTTATGAGATAGTTTCCTTATATGTACCACTGATGAGACTTTCTCTAGTTGGAAATGTGCAGTGAGATTCACTCACTAAAGAACTCCTTCATTCTGTATAAGGTAGAATTGTGTAATAATTAAAATTTTGTTCCTTTTACTTATGTAAAGACCTGAAGACAAATATAAATCACCCTATAATCAGCAATTTTGATTAGGATATGTACTGGTTCATAAGAAGGCATGTTTTATGTGTTTATTATATGCCAGTTAAACCTCAATAAAGCAGTTTTAATTTTTAAGTTTATTTACTTTTATTCTTAAATTTTATTTTTCAATTACAGTTTATACTCAATTACATTCACAATTGGTTAAATTCTAAACCCTAACACAGAACCTGTTAATAATGACTCATGCTGTCAAAGCAACTACATTCCTCTGAAATAATTTTCTCATAAACTAGTTATTAGTTTTTAAACCCTCCCTGATTTGAACATAAGAATGAGCAACAAGTACTGTTTATGTCTCTAGGATGATGTATTAAGAAACTGCTTTAAACAATGGTTTACAAAAGCTTTCAGGCTCAGTAACTACTTTATTAGGACAAAAATCCCCATAAGCCTAACCTAACACTATTGACCTTTACTTGACCACATTTATTGTATTAACATGAACTTTAAAATGGAAAGAGGCTTCTTGTTAAACATGGATGTTTTACTTTTCTACTTCCTTCCAAACCGTCATTGAAATTACAATAATGGAAAAATTACGCACAAACTCGCAAGAACAGAGAACAGAAGAGGAAGCACTAGCAGAAGATGAGTAAGTGGTAACTCACAGAGCAGATCAGAGAAAACTAAAATCAAAGCTTAAGGGAAGGAAGCCAATGAGTAATACACAAATTCTTGCTATAGAATCCTTTCCAACCAGCTTTTTGTTACCTCCCTCTTAAATATGGAAAAGACAGCAAAGGATCCGAAACCATTTTAAGAAAGGCTCTAAATATGAGAAAGTTATTAGAATAAAAAGAAAAAAAGGGATAAAAAAAAAGAAACACAGTGTAAGGAACAGAAAAAAACTTAAAACAAAAAACAACCTTCTAATTTATATCCAAGAGAAGGAAGACCATATGGCACCCATGAAACCAGAAGATTTAAAAGAGGTAGGGGGAAGGAAGTAGTGTTTTCAACAAATAAAGTACAATGGAAAATAAAAAAGAAATGAGGACAGAGCTCATACATTTTTAAGACTTAAAGAGATATCAACCCATTGCAAAATATGGACCTCATTTGGGGCTCGATTCAAACAAACTGCCAAAAGAAAAATGAATCATAACAATAGGGACAACTGCAAATTTGAACACTGGATATCTATATATTAATTTTTAGGTATATGATAGTCATATATTACTTCTTTTACGAGTCTTCCTCTCTCACAGATACTATCTTCTGTTTCTTTCTGCAAATGTTTGATACTTACCACAATAAAACTTTTTTAAAAATGGGATAATGAGACAACAAGGAAAAATCTAGGAAATTAAAAAATATGATAGAAACACAAAGGTCACTAGAAGAGTTGGAATACTTTCCCAAAACTGAAGAAATGAGTTTTTAAATAGAAAGAAGCACCCCATACCTAGTATGAAGAATTTTAAAAAGCCACAATAAGAAGTACAACTATACAAATTTCAGAACACCAGGGATAGAGAGTAGATTGATTCTAAAGACTTCCAAAGAGGAAAAGCAGCTCATACACAATGGACTGGGAATCAGAATGGCAATAAACTTCATAATTGCAACACAGGAAACTGGAAGACAATGGAAACGATGCCTTAAAATATCTAAGGGAAAATTACTTCTGACCTAGAATTTTACACCCAGCCAAATTATAAATTAAGTGAAGGGGCAAAATAAAGGCATTTCAGACATGCAAAATCACAAAAAATTTACCATCTATTCACCCTTTCTGAGGTAGCTACTAGAAGATATGTTCCACCAAAACTAGAAAGTAAACTGAGAAACATAGATACAGAATTTAGAAAAAATCTAATGCAGTAAAGATGTAAAGGAAATGTGACTAATATATCATTTAGCTCTGAAACAATTTTTATAGAGCTGTAATAATGAAAACAAAACATGAAGAGGGAAATTGTGTGCCAGTGGTAGTATAAGAGAACTAAATCCTTGTCTTCCATGTTAGGACATCAATAGATTATGTCTCCAAATGAAAACAAAAAACTGCAATGTAAGAGTATTGAATGCGGAGGTAAATGGCAGGAGCAGCAGCTAAAGAGGTGAAAAGGTCATTGTGTCTGGGAGTCAAGAACTGGGATAGGGAGGAAGGTAGGAAAAGCACTGCTATTTTATAACACTCTATACACACACTATTTTGAAAATAGAAATCAAATTTAAGAACATATCAAGAATTATCCAGCAGCCTACAATTTCGGTAAGTCAGATATTTTCACTTTTCTATTGTCTGTTCTACAGTTTATACCTATGTAATTTCACATACTTATCATAGACAAATCTGTTATAATTGTTAATTTATGTATTTTCAATTAAGTTCACTTTTGTGGTAATATTTTAAATGTTTCATTTAAATAATATCCTATTAAATGTATTCTATAATTTTCTAAATATTCTTCTAATTTTCAATATTTATGTTGATGTCTAAATTCTCAATATTGTAAATAATGTTACAATGAGAATTTTCAAGTGCAATAATGGCTCTTTGTATTTATAGCAAAAGTGCTTTCCAATTTATGTTTCTATCACATGAAATGATAACTCATTATTTCATATACATTTCTTCATCAGCAAAATGGGACATTTTATCAAAGATTATTTCTCTTATTCTACTGCAAAAACTATTCTGAAATCCTTTGGTGATATTGTCATGTTATTTCTTAGGAATTACTAACTCAATCACACCTTTTACAATTATCAGTTGGAATTCTACTGTGAGGAAGCACTCCCCATTAATTAATTTATGTATTAACTCATGGATTCTTATTTTATTCAGTGGGGTTATAATTTGTCACTATCATTATTTTTGGAAATATTCAAATTGTCCTAGATTTGGCTAGTTAAACATCCTTTAATCAATCCCTTATATTAATATTTTATAACATTTGAGGCAAATAATTTCTTGATTACCTATTTATACTATTTTTCATTGTATGAAAGACTAAAATTTTTTTTAGATTGTCAACTTGTAATTTGCTCAATATCTCCTCACACATTTTCTGGTGTGCTAACTTTTTTAAAAATAATTTTTAAAATTTTATTTATTTTTAGAGAGAGGGGAAGGGAGAGAGAGAGGGGGAGAGAAACATCAATGTGTGGTTGCCTCTTGTGGCCCCCACTGGGTACCTGGCCTGCAACCCAGGCATGTGCCCTGACTGGGAATCAAACCGGCGACCCTTTGGTTCACAGGCTGGCACTCAATCTGCTGAGCCACACCAGCCAGGGCTCTGGTGTGTTAACTTGCAAAATTCACTTAGACTGTCATTTATTAAATTATAGGATTTAAGAGAAGACTCTAATTTTTCCAGGTTGCTCAGGAATATTTCAGACAGAATTTACGAAATAATTATTTGATTTCCCATTGTTCTATATACCTGCTTTGTCATACAACACAGGCAGTACTCAATATTTTTGTAACAAATATATTATAATTTAATATAAATACTTTTCTACTATTTTGTTCCACTGATTGTTATGTTTGTATTATTTGCCCCAACAACACACTGAATTATTATTGCTTTAAGTAAGCTTTAAATCTCATAGAGCTTGTTATTTTGTCATTCTTCTTCCTTTCTAGAATACTCTTTCAGGTGTATGTTTTTCAAATGAAATTTTGAGTATTTCAAGGAAAGATGCAACTGGAATCTTGAGGATATGGAACTAACTGGATGGCTAGAGGAATATGGAGGCTCTTCAACAATAGTTTGCCTTCTCTAAAAGGAAGTGGGCACTTATTTCTTTTCCTGGTATCTTTTGGTTTCTCAGTTTCATAGTTTCCATTACATATATTACGTATAACACAAATCATGTTACTGATTTTATGAATGAACTCTTATATAAAAGTTCCATCTATGCAGTTTTATAACATGGGATTCAGGAGTATAAAGTAGTGATAGGAAATAGGGCACTGTGGACATAATTTAATTCCCTGGTCCAAGCAAGAATGAAGTTAAGTAGTAAGGCAGGGGGTAGAGAATGGATAAGAAAGAAACAAAATATATTTGGGAAGGGAGAAAGAGAAAGAAAGCAAAGAACAATGTTTACAGAGCAAGGTGAAATTTCTTGGAATGATGGTAATGGCCAATGTGGGTGACTAATTGGAAAGAATAACATCAGAGTTAATGAAAGATCATCATCACTGTTCCTTCCAGAATATTTTAAAAGCTTTAGAAATTACAGTTAAAGAAGAAAAAATGATACTAGGAATCAATACATAAAACTAGAGATTTTTGTGGTAAACTAACTGAATAACTAAATAAAAGATTTCATATTTAAAAATCTATATGCAATTTCTTCTAAATCATTGTTTGCCTTTAAGAGCCAAATCCACAGAAAGAAAGAACTCCTATCCTTCACGACAGCATGGATGGAACTGGAGAGCATTATACTAAGTGAAATAAGCCAGGCGGTGAAAGACAAATACCATATGCTCTCACTTATAAGTGGAACCTAATCAGCAAAACAAACAAGCAAGCAAAATACAACTGCAGACACTGAAATAAAGAACAAACTTACATTAACCAGAGAGGAGGAGGAAAACAGGGGATTAGGGGATAATAGGGGAAGGGCCATCAAGGAATATGTATAAAGGACACATGGATAAAACCAAAGGGGGTAGGTTCCAGAGTGGGAGGTGGGAATGGGTGGGGCCGGGGGACAAGGTGGGGAGAAAATGAGACAACTGTACTTGAACAACAATATAAACAAACAAACAAATAAAATTTCTTCTAAATGATTGTTTGTCTATTAAGAGCCCAATCCACAGAGAGAAAAGAAGGAGCTCCTACCCTTCACAACAGCATGGATAGAACTGTAGAGCATTATGCTAGGTGAAATAAGCCAGGCAGTGAAAGATAAATACCATATGATCTCACCTGTAAGTGGAACCTAACCAGCAAAACAAATAAGCGAGCAAAACAGGACCAGAGACATGGAAATAAAGAACAAAATGACAGTGGCCAGATGGGAGTGGGGAGGGAGGAGGGAGATAACAGGGGAAAGAAGGGGAAGGGGCAAGCCAAGGAACATGTATGGAGGACCCAGGGACAGGGACAACAGGAGCTGGGGGGTTGGTAGGGCAGGGGAGAGTAAAGGACAACTGTAATTGAGCAACAGAACGAAAAGAAAAATAAATAATGAAAAATAACCCAAATGCTCTTCAAGTGTACATGATCTTTGATGAATCTTTACTAAGTAAAAGCTGGCTTGAAGCTGTTGAGTTAATTTTTTAATAAAAGAGCCAAATCCTACATTACATTTTTTCAAAATCAGAGGCTTGGAATAAAACTTATTTGGAAACCAAAAGTCAAAATGATAAGAGTCCTTAGAATAAAATCTATTTTGCATCCAGTAAAACAGTAAGTTTTCAGAACATTAAAATGATTATATTCATTTGAAGATGCATCAAACCCAGTTTTAATCTTCTGAACTTCTTTTGCCTAAACCCAAGATGAATTTATAATATAATACTTCTTTCATAACACAGCAACTCCCATCTCACCAGTCATATGATTCCTAGCCCAATAGGAAAAATTCACTAAAAGAAAGTCTAAATTTAAAGATAGTAACAGGAACAGATTCAGAATGTAAGTGGCCTAGGTGTCACATGATGTCTATTGAGATCTTTTTATTTATATTACATGAACATTACAAAAAGTTGCAGCGTAATTACCTTTCAACGTGGCCTTCTTCAGTACTTTCATGGCATAAAGCTGTCTAGCATCAGAGCCTGAGATTTTTTTGACTAAGAAAACCTGTGTTTAAATAAGAGAAAGTAAGTTTTACAAAGTTTCACAAAGTATGCCACTGTTAAAATAAGACCCCTGCTGTACCATTTATTACTAGAAAGATTCTGATACATCTTTTTGTTGTTTGCCAAATCCCAAAGAGCATGTAACATAGAAAAATAGTAACATAGTAAAATAGAAACAGTAACATAGTAAAATAGAAACAAAAAGCTTTAGGCTACATAGCAATTAGAGAACAGTCTAACGTGGTTAAAGAATAACGCAGATGGTGATTGTTCTGCTTTTTAACAAAACAAAAATTCTTCTGATTCCATAAAAATTGTTACATAGGATGTCCCCTTGACCACAATTTTCTGTTCATATAATTATTCACTGATGAATGGTCTTTTCTGTATATGATAACAACACATAAATTTCTCACCGCTGGGCAGAACAATTTAAAACATTTACACTGAAGAAGCCTATTCACAAATATTTAATGTAACTTAGTAAAAACTTTCCTTTCAAAAATCAAATGATCACACACACTTAAATATGAAGAACACAATTCCTAGGTATGGTATTGAGCATTTTCATTTTCCAAATATTTTTAGCTCCTTTTGACATACAATGTGGGATTCATACAAAGTGAATCAAGCCTGCTCTAAATAGTTTATGGTTACACGATAATATGGATAATACAAAATGATTAATATGCCTCTTCTACTCCTTTGACCGTTAATTTCATGGTCTTTTCCATCAAACCTTTAGAGACCTGCAAATGGACCTGAATTTGAACTTTCTCCTACCCATTCTTTTCTAGCAGTGTTACTGAGCTGCCACAGATGGGAAAAGACAATTACAATCAAGAATTAATTTAGGGTCAGCTCTCAATTATCTGCACTAGCACGCCAGACTATTAGCACAAAATTTAAAAAAAAAAAGATTCATTCAACTGATTCTAGGGCAGAGTACCTCACTTTGAGAAATTATGCCAAAGGTAATGGGCAATGACTTCAATTCAATTGAAGAGTACCAGAACTCGCACAGAAACCCTAATGCAGGGTGTGTTCCTCTCCCCAAACCACTCCCGCTTGCCCCCTTCACCACGCACCACCCTTTAATTCCTTCTAGCCAGTTAGCAGTGAGCCAACCTAGGAAGAGAAAAGCATTCTTTACAAAAAATTTTTTATTGGTTAATTTTTAGAGAGACAGAGGAAAGTGGGGAGGGGGAGGGGGAGAGGGGGAGGGGGGGAGAATGCTTTGTTGTTCCACTTATTTATGCATTCATTGTTTGCTTCTTGTATGTGCCTTGACTGGAGATTGAACCCACAACCTTGGGATATTGGGACCATGCTCTAAGCAACTGGGCTATCTAGCCAGAGACAAGAAAAGCAATCTTAATCAGGGTAATTCCTAAGAATGGAATGATGTTCAAATGTTAATGGATATCAGAGATTATTACCATATTTTGCCATGCATAATGCACTCCCGCATATACTGCGCACGTTTTGTGTGCACTATAAACAGGATTATCATGCCCATTATTATACCCATGTATGATGTGCATCCTTATTTTTCCCTAAAAAATTTGGGCAAAAAAGTGCACATTATACATGACAAAATATGGTAATATTTTTTAAACAGGAATAAATTCTAATTAGGTAGAGGTAATTAGGATTTATCTGGTATTTACTGACTCTTAAGATTCTCTAATCAAGCTTCTTTATGCCATTGTACATGAAAAATTCTCCTTGTGGATTCCAAACTTTTTTCATCCTTTTCTGAATTTGCATTCTTAACACTTTTCAGCCCTTCTTAGTTTGTAAAGGACCTTCACAAGCATTTGTAATACATCATCATGATAGTTTTGGGAGGTAGGCCTACTAAGCAATGCCTGTTTCATAGCTGCCCAAGTAGGGATTAGAGAGGTTAAATACTTTGCCTAGTGTTACAGTGGAGGTATTGGGACAAGAACCAAGCGAGCCACCCAGTTTTGTGCTCCTGCTCAGGGCACTCTTAATCCAGTCCCTTTGGCTGTTCACTAGTCAAGCACAGCAAAAACAGCAGCAGTCCCAGATGTCATCGGATCTTCTCCCACCAGAGCATTTCTGACCTTTCGAACTCCCCCATGAAGCTATTCTAGGCTCTGACAGGTCATCCTTTTTTCCTTGGCTTGGACTGGCTTTTTACGATGAGTAAGAAAGGAGACGCCCTGTTTTAAATGTTTGTTATTTATAGTAAGGTATTTAAGGAAATACAGGGAGAAGCATGCTAACTCTGGAGAACTTAAATATTATGTTTCCCAAAAATCTAATGTATAGAAATAAACCCCTCTATTTGGGTTTATCCATAAACACTGCATGATAATACAATTCATAGCAGATATTATGTACTGGGCCTTATTTAATTATCGCTACTATGCTATCCGGTCAAGGACTATTATTTATTCATTAATCCTTTCTAGGATCATATGCTAGGTACTGTGCTACTAGTTCAACGCTGACACATGGTACAGGCATGGCCCCTGCACTCTTTGAACATATAGTCTAGTGGGGGAGACAGCCAATAAACAAATAATTATACAGGTGAGAAACTATAATTGTGATGAGTGCTGTGAAGATGAGGTTTACAATGTTGAGAGGGTAAAACAGAGGAATATCAACTAGTCAGGATAGCAGGGAAGACTTCTTTGAGGTCATAAGCAGGACAGAAGCTAACAACTAGATGAGAAAGGCTTGGGGGTGGGGCGGAGTGTTTCAGGCAAAGGGAACAGCACGTGCAAAGGCTTTCTAGTGGGGTGGAATCTGGTGCTTAAGGACTGAAAAAGAAGGCCAACGAGGCCAGAACACAGATAGTGAAAAGTATATAATGTCATGTTGAGGTAGCCAGGGATTTGACCTAGGGACTCCTCAGCCAGCTTTAGAATTTATCTTTATCCTAAAAGCAAAGGGAGGTTACTAAAAGGTTAAGGAGGTAGAGTAACAGACTAGCTCATGTTGGCTGTCAAATAAATAAAGGCTTTAGGCAAGGACAAATTTGGGAAGTCCAAGTTAGGAGGCACCTTCAAGAGGCAAGGAAGGAATGGTGGTGCATAGACTTGCAGTGGGGAAGGAAAGGGCAGGCATGATTGCAGAGATATTTGCTAAACCAACAGGACTTACTAACTAGACGGAAAAAAAGGGGGGCTCCAAGAGGTTAACTTGCTCAAGCACACATACCAATTAAGTAGAAGAAAAAAGAATTGAATCCAAGTCTAGCTGACCAGAGTCCAACTTGCAACCATTATGTTCTGCCTCTATATATGGATTAAAAGCATCATTTTTCGTTTGAGAAAGGTTAACGGCTATCACAAATTATCTATGTTAGCCAAGAGTTGCCAACTTGTCCCATAGAAACACAAAAGAGAGCTTAAACTGGTGTTGTTTTAAGGCTTGCAAAGCATATCTTCAAATGTTTCCTCACAGAGAGGTGGTAAGGAAGTCCTGCAAGTTGATAGTTGAATGTGATCTCAGAATTTTCCTCTTGCTAAGAAAGGGACTAGACAGATCAAGTAGTAGTGATTATACCGCTGTACTTCTCAAAATGGAGTACAGGAAGTACTTCTGAGGAGTCCCGCAGGGGGACAAGGAATACTGGAAGAAAATTTTTAGTTGGTGGCTTTGGGAAATACTTTTCATATTAAAAACAAACATGGTTGGATAGAATGCAACCTTTGCATTCATTTTAAAGATAAACTGTAACTCCCCAAATTTCATACTTGTAGTGGTAAGCCCCCATGCTAGTTCCTTGGGAGTGAGTACTCATTTGCTTCTTGCTGGTATTTGAGACACTGTGGAGGAAAGACTGAAATGCATTGCAAGATCACCTGTTAATTCTACATGAAGACTCAAAGAGGACAGTGTATCCAGGGCATATTTTGTGATTTTTAATCACTCAAGAAGAGCATTAGAGAGGCTATATGGTCTTAAAGATAAAATGAATATGAAGTGAATATTGCCAATTTATGAAAATTTTCAATGTATACTCAAATGACTTTATTAACTTTTCCATACTTATTGATAGTGAGAAATGTAGAAACATAGAAAATACTGCTTGTAGGGAGATCAGGTGGGTAGTATTTCATAAAATATTTCTGTCACTCCCCTGTATAAAATATACTTGAATTCCAAAAACAACTTTTTAGAAAGCACATACTCATAACTTACCTTTCCAAATGATCCCTGCCCTAATACTTTTAAAAGTTCAAATTGGGAAGGATCTGCCTTTTCATGTCCTTCCTTTACATGATGTGTGATCGCAATTTCTTTGATACTGCCTTCCTCCTGTTGATACAAATAAAAAGGGAAAAAATAGAGTCAGAGCTACCTCCTCCAGCTATAAAACAAGCAATATAACTTTAGTATATATCAGAAGCCCTCAAATTAATACATGCAAATCAGCTTCAACTGATCTACTAAGTAAACAGAAAACACATGCCAAGCAAATATACTTTCAAGTCCAGTGTCAGAGACAGAATAATACCAGCCTACCACATAGGCCAATTTAACCTCTATATAATATTAGCACTGACTATTTCCAAGTCTTCATTCTTCCTATGGGGGATAATTACAACAAACTGTTTTTACGGGGTGAAGGCAGAGGGTGTAAAGAAGTCTGAAAACAGATCAGAGTAATGTGCTGTGTTCTGACATGTGGTTGCATTACGTGGACCAATGCTATGTACAAAAAACCCTGTATTGGGAAGAGGGGTTGAAAAACATTCCAGGGTGAAAGCGGAGATTTCTATACTCAGCAAGGCCATGTGAAGTAGTATGCTAAAGTTTATTGTGTTTGAAATTTCTAAGTTATGATATGTTTCTAGGACGATCTGAGTGGGGAAAAAGGAGTAACTGTAATACAAAATAACTCTAAATGTTAAATCAAGAATATTTAACATTTGGAAGATTAGACACAGAAAAAAATGACTATTCAGCATGATGGGAAAATAGAAGGTCTCAGAGTTAAGAGAAGGATTTTTAAAACAGTTGACCTTCCAGTATATTCGAGGGAAGGTGTCAGAAAAAAAGAAAGGTTGACAAAGTATGTAAATACACAAAGAATTTCAACCACTTATTTACCCTGAGACCATCAGTCAAATTAAGTACACCTTATTTAATTAAGACACATACTCTGTGTTACAGCCAAAAACTGTAATAAAACAAGACCAAAAACCCCCAGAAATTACAAGTCTGTCAAATACTATCTTTTCTTTTTGCCTACAATATTATTTTTCTAGTGTATAAGTACTACTAGTAGAATCTAAATGTGTTATACAAACATAAACAATTATTTTTATTATTGTTATATTCCACATAAATATTTGAGATCAATTAGCACTTTGAGACACAGAATGTTGGCAATATAGGGTATTACAAAGATTTCTCAGGAAGATATAGCAGGGTACCCTAATGTGGTACCTTTTGAAAATGAGCAGTAAAAAGGAAAATAGCTCCTGTCAGAGGACAGAAAAGGAATCCAGGCCCACTGTTTTACTCTGCAGGACAGAGGCTGTAGTTTATAGACTGTCCTACTACCCAGGACAGCTTAATCATTTTAGACCCTCAAAACTTTAGCAACAATAATAAAACAATCCCCTAATAAGGATTAGTTCTTTATTTTGTCATTTCAAATGCATTATCTCTTTTCATTCTCACAACAATCCTGTGCAGTAGGTATCAGAGTAGAATCCAGCATCAGCTGAATCTAAGATGCACCACCCTTCCTGGGTACTTCTCTCCAAATGAGACCAATGTGTAAGGGCTTGAGAGTGATAGCTGTTCATAACTACGTTAGGAAAGGCAGGAAGCAAATTATCAAATTCCTTCTTAAAAACTTTCAAAACACAATGTGTATGTGCAACTAATTAAGTAAGATTTAGAGTAAAAGCCCGCAGATATTTATTAAAAGCACCTACCATGTGTCAAGTCTAGGTCAGGTGCTTTTTCACCTTCTACGTTTAGGCTTCAAGACAAATCTTTGACTACGTACCAACTGCATAGAGGGTTTATGATAACACAGTGGAATACATCCCAGAGCAAGCAAAAACATTTCAGAATTCTCTGCAGACTCCCCCAATATAGTCTGAAGTTTAAAGAAATTAGTAAAGATCACAAGCAAGTAACTGCCTGACTTAGGTCTCAATTCCAGGTCTTCTGACCTCTAATGAATTCTAAAACAAAGCTCTTAGCATTAACCCACACTGAGACTGTCAGAGGCTCTTGGTGGTTACCCATCCAAATGAAATTATTCCCCTCATCTTTGTAATGGGTCAGTATCTCCTGGGTGGTAAGTTAACTAAACTGATTAGAGAGGGGTCTCTGAACTTTTGGTAGCACGTCCTTATCAGCAATAAAAGTCAGCATATACCCAATACTTGTATACTTATTGGCTTATAAATTATATACATGTACTTTTTGTATTATTAAACTATATACAAAAGTAAGAAACATGGAAAAATTATTTCGTACTTTGTTAAACTTTAAGACAATGTTTACCAATTTAAAAATTAAGATGAGGGACTTACTTATATTATGCTGCCTGCTTCCATCAAGTTCCTCCCCACTATTTGAAAGTTACACTACTTTTACATAAGCCTCTTGACTTTTCTATCAGTTTTGGATAGAATCCTAAATTCCTCACTATATATAGATATATATCTATATATAGAAAAACTAATAGTGCCCATACATTCTTTCTCTCAAACTTCCCCCCACCTCCTACTAGCTGTATTTTTACATTTTTATTAATATTAAGACAATTAACATTCTCTCCTACAACCACAACCCAATCCTTCATGCTCTTTCCATAGCCTGATTCTAAAAGCTGAAAGTCTACACAATAGCACCCACATTTTCATGACAATATGTTGGTCAAATGCAGGCTAGGAAGTGTATTAATTTTCCTTTCATATGGGCCATAACAGTGACTGCCAGGACAATCCAAGGAGACTTAAAAAAAAAAACCACTTCATCAAATGCTTAAATCGGTGATATATTTTAACTTTGATTTCCATGGCTTTCTTGTAGTTTTCTATTTTTCCTCTCTCTAGCAGTCCCACATCATTCTTGGGGGGAGGGAGAGGTTAATTTGACTATTATTCTTTATCTTTCCTTAGCCCTTATCCACATTTTCCCTTCTTCTGAGAGCCCTCTCTTGCCCTCCCATTGGGATTGGTTGTTTTCTAGGCCTTGTTAAACAGCTATTATCTTGGGATATCTCTTTCCTGGTTGAATCTACTCTTCTTAGTTTTCATGTCTTTCTCTTTCTTGGATTACTCCCTTGTAACTTCCTAAGAAAGGTGATGTAGAAGAAAACTTTCTGAACCTTGTATATCTGAAAATGTCTTTATTTTGTCTTCACATTTGTATAGCTTGGCCTGGTACCAAATTCTAAAATAAAAACAATCTTGCCTCAGAATGTCACCACCATTGGTCCCACCTCCTAGCAACCAGGGCTGCTGATGAGGTGGGTAATGCTAAGCCTGATATGCACTCGTTGGTAGGTGACCTGGTTTTTCTTTCTGGAAGCATTAAGAATTTTCTCTGTTCTTGCATTTCTGAAATTCCACACTAGTGAGATAAATATGGATCTTCTTTCCCTCAGAATGCTAGATGCTTAGTGAACCTTTATAATCTAAAGACCTGAATGCTTTACCTCTAGGGGAATTCTAACATTTCTTTGATAATTTTCTACCACCCATTCCCAGGGTTTCTCTTTTTGCAGTTCCTTTGTTAGTTGGAACTTGTATGTTTGGAATAGAATCTGTTATGTCACTTATCTTTTTTCTCCTGTTTTTTTTTTTTTTGTCTGTATTTTTATGAGACTTCCTTGGCTTTATTTTTTTTACCTTTATACTGAACTTTTTATTCTGGCAAATCTCACTTTTAAATAAATTTTCAAGTACTCATTTTCTCAATTAAAAATGGCATCTTCCTCTACTCCTTACCATCTCTCCCACAAAGTGAATGCAATCATTTCAAATCCCTTTGATACAAACTTGAATTTTAAAAATATTTTTCTAAATTGGGGATCAGAGAGTACAAAAAATGTTCGTGGGAGTGGATAAAAAAGATCCATGCCTATGGCTCAAGTTCCAAAAACATGTCACTGTTTTATCCTCAATACATTTTCCTGTTCCCTCCAAGTTCAATTTTTACTAAGCACATTAGCCAACTATTTTCTGTCTACTTTTATGTATATGTTAAGTAATAGTAGCATAATATGCAAAACATCCTTGGTTGGTATCTTGATGCCCAGATTATGCTTAATTTTTCCAAGTTATAGGATCATGAGTATTTTAGAAATAAATTTGAGTTTCAGCCAGGACAATACTACTAATGCTTGGGCAATCTTGCACAACAGCTAGAAGAGCAACAATGTGATCTTCCACTAGCTCATACCCAGAATCCAACAAGATCAACACAGAGAGAAATATCAAATTTCTGAAGGCATAGATAACCCATTTCAGACTGATATTTGCATGTAACAAACATGTCTTATGTCACTAAATTACCTGTTACTGAAATAAATCTGTCACATGAAAACAAAGAACTAGAGTTGGACATTTTGTAAAATTTTGTTTTTGCCTGTTAAGTACACAGTGGAATGACTATAAATTTATGAAAAAAAATTTTGGCAATGAAGTAGAGCACAGATAGAAGTTATATTCATTATAATTAATTATGAGGCTCACATATTCATTACCATGAAAACCTTACTTAGTGCATTTAAAAATTATAATAAATTACGTATTTTTACAAAGTTTGCTTATTTGATAAGTGAAAGTCTAGTTGGAGGCAAAATAGTGAAGCTGGCAGCTCTTGTATATTACAACCACGTATAATCTGGCTATACGTCCATTGCTTTAGACCACTGATTTTCAACTGGTGTGCCGCAGCAAGAATTTTTAAAACATGCAATACTTGACTATATAGTCAGGGGCAATGACCTCTTTTTCCTTAGATTATCAAATTAAAAAATGACAACAGCCAACACAACAATAGCCACCTGATGTGAATGAATCAGTATTATACCTATTTTTTTTCCAGATTGGCAGAAAATACATTTTTTGGCGCACCACAGAATTTCAGTAATTAATTTATGAATGCTGAGATGAAAAAGGTTGAAAACTGCTGCTTTAGATATTTGCCACCCCAAGACCCTGTGTTCAATACCTTCAAGCTATGTATCAGAATGCATCCATTTATTCATGTAAACATTTATTTATTGAGCACCTAATACATGCTAGGCATTCTTTTAGGTGCTTGAGATATACAATAAATGAAAAAGACTAAAATCTTTGCTGTTTTGGGGAGACTTAATAATAGTAACAATAATGATTATTATCACTCATGTTAGAACACGATACATATCATGGTAAAAAAAGGTATTATGTTGGGTAACAGGGATCAGAAGTGCAGGAATGGAAAGGAGAGTTTGCAATGTTAAAGAAAGGCATCAGGGTGGGCTTTACTGAAAAGATTCTATTGGAGCAAAGACTCGAAGGAGGTGAGGGAGTCAACCACCTTGGGGAATAGCATTTCAGGCAAAAGGACAAGCCAGTGCGAAGGCCAGTGCGGGAGCACACATGGAGATGGCTGTCTCTGGATCACAGAGCGCATGAAGGAGAGGAAGAGAAGAACAAGTCTGAGAGAGGACTAAAACTCAGGCCCTTCTCATGCTTTTCACTTCTTTCTGACTGCCTGCCCGGTCCTTAATGAAAATGTTTCTGATCTATGACATACTATCTTAGCTCCATTTGTTTTTGTTAGAAGGCAATTCAGATTATGAGCCAGGTACTCTGCTGGGTGTTAGATTATCTGCCCTCTAGGAATTTACCTGGGATTTCAAAGATTTATTATTGGATAAATACCTGTTGAGACATGACCCCTGATAGATAAAACAAAGTCAATTCAGTTAAAAATACATAATTTTAGGAATTCTATAAATAGTGCTATTTCAGACATCGTAGTAAAATGGCAGAAGAAAAAGTCACACAGAAAGCCACCTTATTTGTTTCTTGGGACCAACAAAAGGTCTGTAGGTTCCCTCTTAAATGGCCTTTTAAGATTTGCCCTTTAATGGGAAAAAAATTGACAATGTTTTTTTTTTTCATGTTGAGAGGGAAAGAGTACAATTCTGTTCTTAAAACGTAAAAAAGATTACAGAAAATAAACTGAAATCAATGCTGTCTATTTGAGTTATAGAAAACCTAATGGTGTAACATGCTAACATTAAAAAACAAACTGCATGATATTAATTGATTTTAAAGAATGATTCAACATTTGGCATTATGCCCTGCCTTGTATACATAATTTCCTTTTTCCTCCCCTCCCTTGAGTCAGGAAGTGTGTTCTTAAGGCATTTGTATTTTCTAAATTGTTTTGAATGTCAGAAAATATTTGTTGAAGCTTGAAGTAAAACATTTAAATATTCCTTGGTAAAAGCCAATAAATATTTTCTAACCATGGATATGTAGCCATTTTTTGGCTTAACATAAAGACCTTACAAATGAAAAAGGTGTATTTTATTTACCTCTTAAAAGTAACTCAAAATTAACGTACCACTCCCTATACAGAACCTATAGTTCTATAATACAGCTTTTTATTTTACGAAGATATCTTAATTTTTTTAGATGATCAAGATACATAAAAATTATTTGGTTGGGACACATAATTAGGCCTAATTATGGTGAAAAACCATATCCAAGCCATGGTGAAAAACCACATTTTAATTTATTCTAGATTACAATTCCACCAAATCCAATTTACTTAATTTGCTAATGTATGATAAATACACTCAGCATTTTTCATTTAACCAAATTCTTAAAACGATTATTCCAAGCCAGCTTTTTATATCCATGTTTGAGGAAACAGTATTGCTGGTTCTCTAGACTAATATTCTCAATCACTGCCACAAAAAGCACAGTTTTCTCCCAATCAACACATTTAATTCTCTTTTCAGAGCAGGAGGATAGCACAATTCTCACAGGAAAATATCAAGTTGATTTGGCAGGATTGTAGATTAAATATAGTGCAAGTTACCATTCACTAAGCACATTTTAACAAAGTAATGCTTTGAAAACTATGCTTATTCTAAGTTAGATAAAATTACTTGCTTAAAGTTACTTAAATATAGTTGATTAAACACTTCACATTTTTAAAGGAACTGCTTTCAACAAAAATCTGATTTTAAGTTCTTGAGTGTCTGCATTCTTCTATCCATCAAAATATTTCTTATATTACAGGAATCTCATATATTAGTAAGTTCATAATTTTGCTCATGCCTGGTTTAATATTGAGAGTTATAGTCATCCATTTTACTACACAAAATTACAAACACTAGCAAGATAAAAATTACTCTAGCTCTAAAAAGCCAATGTAAAAATAAGCTTACTAAATATCCAGACTTGAAATGTATAATACTTGTAAATGGCTTACTTTTAGTAAATAGAAATATAATCCTTTAAAAGTGCTACAAAAACTGGTTTTGAATTTTGAAAAGTCTTAAAAGAACATATAAAGTAATTGTTTAATTAGTATAATTATACTTAGCATCAAGTAAAACATTTTAGTCTTTAATGAAGTTAAATAAAGCTTACCTGTATAGAGCGAACACGAAAAGACAGAAATTTAAACATGGCTACGAAACCATGATGGTGAGAAAAGAATTTCTGACCGTAAAACTTAAGTTAGAAAGGGAAGGCCAGGCCCCTGCAAAGTTTTCTCCTACCAGCTGTTCCGGCAATTAGAAAATTTCCTGTCAGGCGGGTCCTGAAATGCTAGAAAAAGAGGCCTGACAATTTTCCTGTGGTAAAAGAAAGGAGAAACAAATGGCGAGGGTACTAATGTAGCTGATAGGTAGAGAGGCCAGAACAGGAAACCAAAACAGATTTGCTGATAGCAAAATCCTGTTGTATAGCTCTTTACTCCTGGTTCCCAGAAATCCAGTGAATTTTCACAACCAGTGACGTGAACATTATTTTATTTCTGAACCCTGAGAAGTGCCAGTATTTCTTAACTATGTGACTCTTTAAAAGTAACTGAAACTAGCCAACACTATTAAAATAAGTCATTAATGTACGTGTGAAATTTTACCCTTTGTAGTGTTTATATACACAATACAAAGCACAGTCTCAAGACTACTTTAAAACTATATATAGACATGTCATGGGTGTTCCCAGTCAACGAGGAAGAGTTTCATAGCTATGGGAAGAAAATGACCACAAGCAAAAGGAACTTTTTGATTGTGATATAAGGACATATTCTTCCTATCTTAAGTGAAAGTAAATTACATTTACATCCACATTGGTTATAAATATCAATTATCAACCAAGTTAAAAATTTCATGGCCCATAGCTAAAACTCACATTCCTAGTTGATAAAAACTAAATAAAAATTGCAATCCCTAGGTTATTCCCGAGCAAACGGAACACTTACTGAAGAAGCCAACCTGGAAAAGGAGGGGTGAAGCTACCAGACAATCCCTTATTCCATAATTTCATCCTCTAGTAGCTTCTAGAAGTTCTTCTAATGTATTTTTGCTTTGGAAAATATTTTTTAAAATTATACCAAGATAGTGGTGTTTAAATAAAACCAAAGGACAAGCATTGAGAGCTGCGGGGAAAATGTGGTACTTAACGTACATTTCATCTATGTGGCACCAACAAAATCCTCAAGCATTAATCTACGCTGCCAATACAAATTTAATAAAATTACAACATTTTCAAAACCTAAAGAGCTTCTGAAAACACCATGAACAAGCTGCTCGCTTTCTGGATGAAGGCATGTATTTGATGATGGAGCTATCTATAATGGGAGCTCAGTTCAGCACTCCTTTATTGAGCAAACATTTGAGTGCCCATTAGGTGCAGGCTTTAGTAGCGCTTAGTTATTTTTAACTTCATTCGAAACAATTTTGTTAGACTGTATTTTGACAGCTGTCATATCAGTGTGCATTTAAAAATAACTTATTAAAATTGGTGAATTTTTGTGCAGCCATTTTAATATTGAAGGTGGACGAAAATAAGCAACATTTTTGGTGGGTTATGCTTTATTATTTCAAAAAGGTAAAAGCACAATTGAAATGCAAAAAAAAAAAAAGATTTGTGCAGTTTATGGAGAAGGCGCTGTGATTGATCGAATGTGTCAGAAGTGGTCTGCAAAGTTTCTTGGTACTACTGACATTTTGGCCAAATAATTCTTTGCTGTGGGGCTGTCTTATGCATTGGAAGGTGTTTAGCAGCACCTCTGGCCTCAACTCACTAGAAGCCAATAGTGGCAGATAGCCAACATACTCAAAACATCCAAATCAATAAAGTTATTGGTGAAAATGAAACATGTGCCTTTTATTTTACAGAAAAAAACTAACAGATTTTTTTGCCAACCCAATATAAATGACCTAATGAAAAGTAGAGAATAAAAAAACTTTCTCAAGCCCTGACCAGTGTGGCTAAGTTGGTTGGAACATAGGCTGGTAACTTAAAAGGTGGTGGGTTCAAGTCTCAGTTCAGGTGCATACTATTCCTGGTCTGGGTGCTTATGGGAGGCAACCAGTCAACGAATGTTTCTCTCTCACATTGATGTTTCCCTCTCTTCCTTCCTCTCTAAGAGTAATGAAAAATTCTTGGGTGAGGAATAAAAAAATAAAAGAAAAATTTCTCAAGTAAAAAGAAAATCTTATGTAAGCAAATATATCAGAATCAAATAGGGTCCAAATAAATATACAAAATAAAACTTTGAAATGTGCCTGGGAAATTGTGCACATTAAAAATGCAAACCTAAATTTTTCTGCTAGTATAGCACTTAGAAAGTTTACCATCAGAACACAAACCCTCCCATCTCCCAAAAAGAATTACTTGAGACTCCTTAAAATGTTGTAAAAGGGCTGTAAGTCTGACTGTCCAGAAGAAGCAAACATCGTGGTTATTGCACAATAGATTAAGATATATGAAACAAAATAGATGTGTCTCTGTATAGAGCAGTCATCAACTTTATTAAAGTAATACTTGTAAACAGGAGCAACCAAACAACCTTTTTTGGAATTTAAAGGATTAGTCGAAATTGGCTTTAATGACTACTGATGCTCAGGTTAACAAGTCACAATTTGCTGTGTGTTGAGCTTTTTAACATTACCTCTATGATAATGAAGTAATATTTCAGAGAGCAAAATCTGAAATAAGTTCCTGAGCTGAAATGATACCTTAATTAAAACAGCATAGGACTGCCGGTCAAGATGGAGGTATTGAAAAAAGCTTCACCTCTTTGCACAACCACAGAAAGAATTACAACTAGACCTCAAAACAAATGACACCCACAACTGTGAGAAAATCAAGCTGTATAGAAGCCTGACAACCAAGGATTTAAAGAAGCCACATTATCCTGACGGGTAAGAGGGGCAGAGATGCAGAGACGGACAGAGAGGCATGGAGATGCGATGTGGCAGTGCCAGAATGGATGGTCCCACATTCACATGTGGTAGAAAAAGTTTGGAGGGATACCTTGGGAGTCAGCAATCCCAGACCCAGGCCCGACTGTATGGCCTAGGGTTCCAGTGCCAGGAAGATAAATCCCCATAACTTCTGGCTATAAAACCAGTGTGGGTTGGGGTAGCAGAAGAAACTGCCAGATTTTCATGAGATTCCACTTAAAGGGCCCGACTGGACTTAAAAAGTATGTAGAACCACCCCCTCTGGGACTCAGCACCAGGGAAACAGCTGGAAGGGCACTAGTCATACAGGGTGAGTGCGAGGCAAACCTCCAGAAGCTGGACAGTGGCATGGTCCCTTCTCTGAGCCCTTCCCCCACACAGAGCCATAAAGCAGTGAAGTAGGTTGCTCTGCCCTGGCGATTACCTAAGGTTCTACCCCACACAATTTACAGGTGCCTTTTCTATAATAGGCCATGCTACTAAGACAGGGAGTCAAAGCAACTCTACCTAATAGACAGAAACAAACACAGGGAGGCTGCCAAATTGAGGAGACAAAGAAATATGGCCCAAATGAAAGAACAGAACCCCAGAAAAAGAACTAAACAAAATGAAGAAAACCAACCTATCAGATGCAGAGTTCAAAATGCTGGTGGTCAGGATGTTCAAAGAACTCACTGAGTACAGCAACAAAATAAAAAAGACCCAGGCAGAAATGAAGGTTATACTAAGTGAAATAAAGAAAAATCTACAGGGAACCAACAGTACAGGAGATGAAACTGGGACTCAAATCAACAATTTGGAACATAAGGAGGAAATAAGCATTCAACCAGAACAGCAAGAAGAAAAAAGAATCCCAAAAACAGAAAACAGTATAAGGTGTCTTTGGGACATCCCCAAATGTATTTACATCCAAATGATAGGGGTACCAGAAGAAGAGAAAGAGCAAGAAATTGAAAACTAATTGGAAAAATAATGCAGAAAACTTCCCTAATTTGGTGAAGGAAATAGACAAGTCTGGGAAGCACAGAGTCCCAAACAAGTTCTACCCAAAGAGGACCACACCAAGACACATCATAATGAAAATGCCAAAGGTCAAAATAAAGAGAGAATCTTAAAAGCAGCAAGAGAAAAGCAGAGAGTAACCTATAAAGGAATTCCCATAAGATTGTCAGCTGATTTGTCAAAAGAATCTTCGCAGCAAGAAGGGACTGGAAAGAAGTATTCAAAGTCTTGAAAAGCAAGGACCTACAATCTACATCACTCTACCCCACAAAGCTATCATTTAGAATGGGAGGGCAGATAAATTGCTTCGTAGACAAGGTAAACCTAAAGGAATTCCTCATCACCAAGCCATTATTACATGAGATGTTAAAGGGACTTATTTAAGAAAAAGAAGAGTATCAAAACTATGAACATTAAAAAGGCAACAAACTCCCAGCTATCAACAACTGAATCTAAACAACAACAACAAGAAAAAACTAAGCACAGAAGGAATAGGAATAGGAACATAATTATAGATATGAAGATCACATGGAGGGTTATCAGCTAGAAAGGGGAAGGGAGACAATGGGGAAAAAGGTGCAGGGATTAAGAAGCATAATTGGTAGGTACAAAATAGGGGGATATTAAGAATAGCATAGGAAATGGAGAAGCCAAAGAACTCATATGCACTACCCATGGACATGAACTAAGTGGGGGGAAGTGCTGGAGGGAAGGGGGGTACCAGATGGAGGGGGGCAAAGGGGGAAAAATTATAATTGAAAAATTGTAAGGAGGACAACTGTAATAGCATTATATATATATATATATATATATATATGAGAAACAGCATGGTACTACTGTATAAAAGATAAACAGAAAAGAATACATGTGACACTTTACATTTGAGGGAAATGTTAGGACATTTGGCTACCTGTTTGGAAATACAGAAGCCATAAAGCAAAATATTGATATAGATTTGATTATAAAACTCAAAACTCCTCTAATCAAAAGGCACCATAAACAAAGTTGAAAGATTAGCTCATGTGACTAGAATCCCTTATAATCTTGTTACAACTCACTCAGGACTGCGCAACTCCTTTATTTGGGCGTTAGCTATCACCAAACCAGAATTAAAGCTCTTAAGGCCCTTTGGTACATTGCTTATGGCATTTATTACCATTTGAGCACATATTATTGCCCCTACCAGATTTTTATTCAGAACAGGCATGGTACTTACCTTTGTATTCCCATAGTAAATAGCATATTAGAAACTGAAATAATGGCTTCCTGATTAAGCATCACATGCTGAAATTTGAAATGGACATTACTTGTGGGGTTGTGTGCATAAAACTAGATATTATTGTTCATACTTTTCCTGCCTCTCTTTTTGAAAATTTATCTTATTATAATAAAATTTTCAGCTACTTTTTCTTCATTTGTATACCTTACAGGCTTCATCTACCTTATTATTCAAACAGTAACTTTTATTACAAAATTGTGCATGTCACTCCGGCCAGTATGCCTCAGTCAGTTGAAGCATTGTCCTGTAAACTGACCTATAAACTGCAAGTTCATGGATTCAATTCCCTGTCAGGGAGCACGCTTAGGTTGCAGGTTTGGTTCCCAGTTGGGGTACCTATGATGTTTTTCACATCAAAGTTTCTTTTCCTCTCTCTCTCCCTCCCTTCCCCTCTCTCTAAAATCAACAGGCATGTCCTCAGATGAAGATTTAAAAAAATTATGCATGTCCATTATAGAAAACCTAAAAAAATAAAAATACACAAAAGGGAAAAAACAAGAGAGTAAAAATCACTATTTTGGTGCATTTTTCCCAATCTTTTTCTGTATATATACATGCACACATTTAGTCCATACTACATATATTATCACTTCTTTTTGTAAAGGGCCAGACAGTGAATGTTTTTGGCTTTGCAGGCCATCTGGTCTCTGTCAACTCTGCTGCTGCAGTGGGGAAAGGAATGGGTGATGTTGTGTTCCAATAAAACTTAGTTTACAAAAACAGGAGACAGGTTTTGGGTTTCCTTCTCTGACCCCTGTTCTGTATTATTAAATAACCTTCAAGGCATTATTCATAAGTGCAGAGGATTCTACTATACAAATCCCCTGTGGTTGGGTATTTATCTTCTATATCATTGGGATGTCCCCACATTGACAAGCATTTAGAAATAATACCTAGGAGTGGAATTGCCTTGCTAGAAGCAGAGTTTGCAGCGTTTAAAATTTTTTTATCCTAACTTATTTGCCAAGTTATCCTCCAGAAAGAATCTAAATAATGGGGGAATCACACCAAGATATCAGGCAGGGGCAAACTAGAGCCAGGCTGGGAAAGGGCCAAATATGGTCATGCCGATCTCTGTTTACCTGTGAGCTCCCGCTGTTTTTCCCTACAATGTCTACTGCTGACTTGAATAGTTGCTACAGAGACCATATGGCTCACAAAGCCATTAAAATATTTACTACCTAGCCCTTTATAGACAAAGTTTGGTCTACAGCTCTCAAACAGAAAGAACAGCAGATGCAAAAGACCTGAGATAGGAATCAACTTAAGGAATTCAAAACATAAAGACTTCAGTGGCTGTAGAATGTGAACACTGAAGAAAGAGAAGGAGATGGGGAAGTAGGATGGGTCCATATTATATAAGGCCTTATAGATTATTAAGAAGTTTGGATTTGGATTTTATTTAAAGTGTAATGGAAAGCTAATCTTCCCAATTTTAGGCAATGGCATCATTACCAATCTCCCAAACCTTTTAAGTCCTTTTTGGCTCTTTCTTTTCTTATCTAATTTCCCTCCATTCATATTGATCCACCAACAAATTTTATTTATCTCTGGAATTAACTATTTCTAGTTCCTCTGCTACACTCAGTACAAAGCCCCATCATCTAGTGCCATCCACTTTCTGATTTTCCCTGTGCAATCCCTTCTCTTCACAGCAGCCTTAATAATCTTATAACAGAAATCAGACTGGGTCGTGCTCCTACCGCAAATTCTTCACTGGCCTCCAATTGCAGAGCAAAACTCAAATTTCTCATAGTCTCTGGAGCATAAAGCAAACAGTAATAAATGCTACCTTGATCCTGACTTGGGAATATATTCACTAAATCATTCAAATATGATAATATTTGGTTTTAGACATGTTTTATCATGTTAAAGTCAGACTACTTCCTCCTTACTAAAAGCAGAATATTCAATTCTTACAAGAGAATTATGATCTACTCTTTTTATTATCTATTAATTTATTATCTATTAATAAAAGAATAGATAATTCTATCCTTTTTATTATCTATTAATATGGTCACTTAGTGTTTCTCCTTTGAGCTACTGATTTAATAACAGATCAGCAGATGTCCTAATATGCTTGTATTTCTGGGAAGAGCCATTGTTTTAATTTAAATCTGTATCTGATTTGTAATGTTCTGGAATTTTTACATCTATATTCATAAATTAGCAGTTTCATTTTCTGTGTCAACTTTCATATTTAGACCTATGTTAACTTTATAGAACAAACTAGAAGGCAATGAAAATTTTCTCTAGGTTTTGGGACAATTTAAAGGCCACAGGAACGACCTATCTGTTGAAAGTTTCAAACATTTCTCCTACCAAATCATTGGGGCCTGGCACTGTAGTTGTGAGGGAGGGCTCGCTCTTTAGTAACTTAAATTTCTCCCTTGCTGTTGCTATAACTTCGTTTTTCTATCCTTTCTTAAATGATATTATTTAGATTTTCCTAAAAAACCACACATTTCAGAGAGACTTTCATATTAGTATAGAGTTACACTTAGTATTCTATTTTAAATTAAACTTAATAAATATTTCAAGCATACATAGAAGTAGACAGAAGAGAGTAACAAACTTAAGTACACAGCATTCAGTTTTAACAATCATCAACTCATGTCCAATCCTGCTTCATACACTCACTCGCCCCCAACTCCCATACTTCATTATTTTGAAGCAAATCCCAGACATTGTATCATTTTATCTGTAAATATTTTAGTTGTTATGATGTTTTAATCTCCATCCTATCTGTGGTTATATCCTATTTTGCTTTTCTAATGCTGTGCATTTGTTTTTTTCCCTGTTTTCTAATTCACTGATTTTGGAATTTATATTTAATTCCTTCCCCTTGCTTTTCATAGGTTTACTTTGTGGTTCTTTATCTAGCTTCTTTCACTGAGTCCTTAGTTCCTTTATTTGAATTCTTACTTATTAATATATTGTCTTTCAACTATAATTCTAACAATATCATTAAGTAAGATACTACTATGTTCTAAGCACCACACTTTACATGAAATTATTTCAGTTAATCCTTACCACAATTGAGATAGGTATTATTATCCATAATACAGATAAAGAAACTGAGGTGTAGAGAGAAGTTAAGGAGACTGCTACCCAAGTTTGCACTGTGATGCTGGTGGGAGTATAACCATGTAATTCTATCTGGGAAAGGAGTGTGTATGTGTATGGCCAGTGGCTGACTCATGTCAGAAACCATTAGGTGCTAAACCTTTAGATAAGACCATGAAGGAAGACAGCTCAGTAGAGGGTCCACAGCAGAGTTTCTGAACACTGTTCTATACTGTACATTTTTTTGGCAAAACCCCAACCCTGGTCAAACCCAATTACCAACCATCTTCATGACTCCATGATGGCTGAACCCTTCTAGAGAAAAATCAACCACTATAATAAAAACTTAAAATTAATATGTTACTGACCAATTCCTGTGGAAACATTTTTTTATATGGATCATTAAATTTTTCAGACACCAAAGGATATCCATTTAAGTACAGGAGAATTACTCTCAAGCACACATCCATCAGTAGATAATGTTATAAAGTGCTAAGGTTCTAAGGTTTTAAATTAGAGATGGGAAAAAAGTTTCATGATCATCAACCTGAACCAAAAGGTAGCGGCTTCTGAGAGCACTGAGATGGGTTGCTTCTAAGGCTCTGTCTCAAGGGAAAGCTTGTTATGTTCCACTCACAATATCTCCCATGAGCATGGAGAGAGGGCGAGGCGGTGGCAACACCAACGTCCCAGGTGGACTCCTGAAGTAGCAGTACCCCCTAAATCACAGGTGGCAAACACAAGGCCCGTGGGCCGAATCCGGCCCTCCACCTTGTTTTATCTGCCCAGCACCTTGTCTCTACCCCGTGGCAGTGCCGAGCTCCTTGCCCCTAGTTAAGGAGCAGTTACATTTATACAGTCCTAAAGTTACATTTGGCCCTTTGATGGCAACTGTGAGGCTGATGTGGCCCCCCTGTGAAAATGAGCTGACACTCCTGCCCTAGGTGGTATTGCTCATCTCCTTATCCACACATTTTTTTTCTGCTTAGACTGATGTTCTCTTTACTAAGTCATATTTGTCTGAAATGGTTTAAATTAAAAGGCTCATTTAGGTAAAGGGATTATAACTTTTAATATGCCAGTATTTCAGGTTGACTCAATAAAACATTCATACTTGAACATAACTTAATCAAATCAGCTTGCTCTCTTTCCAATTATGGATTAAATCACTCAAATTGAAAAAAAATAGATATTGTGATAAATAGACTAGAGCACAGGAGAAGCAATTTTGGATCAGAGGCACCATATCAGTTAGGCAAAGCATGATTTTAAAAAAAGAGGGGGTTTAAATTTTTTACAAGCTCTTAGGTATGAAGGAAAGGGATGCTAGGAAGTGAAAAAAAGCTCTGAAAGAGAGCAGAAAGCATAGCAAAAGGAAACCTTACATGCTTGGAAATTCTACCTATTATAGAGATGCTCCATTTAATGCCACTATACAGTGCTAATTATAATGCTATTTCTCAGGAATATTTTCCTTAGTGGTATACACTTAATTCTACTAGAGTATATTTTTCCTGTGCTCTGAGTGCTAAAAGATACTCTCAGTCAATGAGAATTAGAACAGACAATACTGTACACTAGCATTTTTCAACTAGTGTGCTGCAAGAATTTTTAAAACATGCAATACCTGACTATTTACCCAGGGGCACTAACCTCTTCCCCCTTACATTGTCAAATTGAAAAAGGACAACAGCCAACACAACAATAGCTGCCCATTGTAAGGAGTCAAAATTATACCTATTGTTTGTCAGATCAGCAAGAAATATACTTTTTGGTGTGCTGCAGAATTTTAGTAATTAGTTTATGTGTGCCACGAGATGAAAAAGGTTGAAAATCGGTGCTGTACACAGTAAATGCTGTTAATGCACCTACCACTCCACAAACGTTCCCCGCCAATGAGCACTCTATTGTGCTTTCCTGTGTTGAATGGGTTCTTTAGTCTACTGTCAACTCTGCTAGGGCTTCGCTTTCTGTAGTTTATTTTGTATTTGAGCCATGATGACTGCAGGAGGTGTGCAAGCTGTGTGCTGGACTCATGACTACAAGTATCATTTTGGATCGTCAAATGCAAGTTTTAAGGCAGTTTCTGGGAACCTTCAAGGAAACGGAGAAAACCGTGGACAAGTGGAAACTGGTGAAATTCCCTGGATATTGGGAAGGCCATCATATACATCACTGAAGCCTTAGGGTTACTGTATGAATGGTAGCTGGAGTAACAGCATGCATGGAAGTTGGAAGAAACTACCGCTAAGGGCCCATCATGACCTTTAGGGGACTTGAAAAGAACAAGGCACTGCAAGTGTACTCCGGCCTGTGTCCTTCATAGGGTGCTGCTCCTTAATCTGGCATTTAAGGTCATCTATAATCTATGTTCACTTTATCTTTTTAAACAAGCTTTCTCCAATCCTTGACAATCATGCTTGTGACTATGATACAAGAGCTTCAGAGCTACAAAGACTGAGTTAACATGTACAGTGTTTAGGACTATAGTAATACAATATTTACAAAGTTGTTGCTGTGACCAATTAATGTATATATGGTCATTAGAAAGACTGATAAAGGTCACAGAAGGATCAAAGGACCAAGTTAAGAGAAAGTCCATCATTTCACAATTTTGTCTGAGGCCAGGCCTATTGTCACCACAAAACCACTAGATACTACCCTAATTCCTAAGGGGCCTACTTTATCCCTGATGAAAAGCCTGAGAGAGCAGGATCGGCCTCTGGAAGGAAGAGGACAAGAAAATTAACACTTATTGGGCTCTTACTTTGTGCTAAGTATTTATTTACCTCCTTTAATACTCAAGCCCCAGAAGAATCTTCACTTGTACAAGAACCACTAAGAAAATCATTTCCCACAAAGCAAGAACTGCTTTAATGATTCTTAGATGAATATGGAGACCTCAACAGTCAAGACTCCCTACTGTTCCAGCATGGATTATTCAGAGCATGGAGTCCTCTGGCCAGCTGACAAAGGATGGCAAATTCCGGAGCCCAGGAAGCTTGAGGTGCTGCTACACAGTGTTCTACTTTCTGCTAGATAGTCTTTCGCCACAGCCCCACCAAAATAAAGAATAAAAATAATCAACTCTACGGTAGGGAAAGAAGAATAAGATAGTGGCTGGAGCAAGTTAATTGGTAAGAAATTCGACTAATTAGACATCAATATGGATTAATATGCAAACATTCCTGGGGAGGGAGATGGGGAAAGGTGATAACTATCTGTTATACTCTGGAATGAATCAATTTAATTCGATAAATTTTCTTACATATTTATGAGATACATGGAGGAAATAAAAGTTTTTAGTTCAGGCACAGAAAGACAGGAAAGGATCAAACCTTTAGAAAGCCAGAAGAAAGGAAAACAGCATTAAAATTCCAAAGATGGAAGAGAAGTGGACCTAGGATATGGGAAGGAGTCAGACGGCAGTGCAAAGAATAAAGGAAAGAGAGGAAGACATGAAGTGCAAAGAAGGGGAAAATTCAGCCAAAATAAAAGGGCTCTGGTGCAAACAGAAGCCAGGGGACATGTTCAAGAGACATCACAGGGGCAGCTCCACCGTTCAGTAGGCAGCTTTCACTCGTTCTCCCTATTTCCAGCCCAGTGTCTCAGCCCACTTCCTACTGCGCCTGGGGTTTCCCAAGCCTGGAGCCTCTCTGGTTCATTTTCTTTCTCTGAAATACCTTCTGTCTCTTCCAGGGGTAGGAGACAGGAGACAGTGGAGGTTCTTTATATAGACATTCAACTAATCTCTCTTTTCAGCCCTGTGCCATATCTCTACTTGCTATAGTACCTGGTGACCTCATTCTTAAGCTCTTCTGGGGCCTTGGGGGCTGGGAATAAGGCTTGCTTTCTGCTGATATACTCATCTAAAAGCACTTAGGTCCTATAACTTCCTCTTGTTATGACTCTTTTATTTGCTTTTTATATTTCTACATTGTGGTTCAGTTACAGAAGTCTTCTAATTTCAAAGACCACATTTCTGTTTCTTATTCCCCTTATTATTTTCAGTGATAATTTCCCAGAGGAGAAGAGGACAAAAACAGCTTTATCTTGGCATTTTAAAACTAAAAGTTGTCCTTTTATGCTTTTGTGTCTCCAACAACCTAACACAGTTCTTGGCACTCAACAGACATTCATTAACTATTTGGTTAATGAATGATTAGATGCAGTTACAGACTAAGCTGCTGTAACAAAAAGACCTCAAAATGCAATGACTCAAACAAAATAAGTGCCTATTTTTCTCTCATGGAGTGCTCCATAAGTGAGAGGGTAGGTTAGGGTGAAGAGGTGTCACTATATAATTAGGCCATTAAAAGACCCAGGTTTCTTTTCTCTTGTTATTCTCCACTTTTGTGGGTGGGGAAAAGTTGTGGTCAAAACTGGCTAACCATTACATTCTGCATTCTAGCCCATAGAAAAGGGGCTGTAACATACAAGAAAGCCTTCCAGTTGACAAGTTCCATATACATTATTATTTCATAGGTTCTATAGGCCAGGAATCTGGGCCAACAAACACCAGTTTGGAAGAGGTCCTTCTTCACGTTCAGATGAGACCCTACCCTAGCCAACTGCTTAATTGCAATCTGTGAGAGACTCTGATCCGAAGAACCTAGTTAAGATATGCACAGATCCCTGGCCCACAGAAACTGTGAGATAATAAGTATATGTTGTTTCAACCTACTAAATTTGGGAGAATTTGTTATGCATCAAATGGATAACTAATGTGACATCTCAACTTTATTTAATTATCAATAATTGACAAAATGAAAACTTAATTGTACATTGAAGGCAAATATAATTTAAAAGTATAAAGCTAACATATATTTTGACAATGTTTTAGATTTAATACCATTAAAGAAATATGGAAGAGATTTCATACAGGACTTTCGTTAGAGGGTAGAGGTGTGTGGCTGTAGAGGAAATGCAAAGGCCTTATTATGCAGGGCAGGTAGGTGCCCCTGCAGAGTGTGGGCTTTATGTAAAGGAAGCACAAAACTATTAAAGGGTTCTAAGAACAGTACAATAATCTCATTCCTCCATAACTGACATAATATTCATGAAAATTTGTTTGGTTTCTGAAAAATTAACTTTCCCAAGATGTTAAACAGCATGTAGAAACATAATTTTTAATATATTAGCAATAACCACATGGAAGATACAGCAGAAAAGAAATCCCACTTACAATATAATAAAATATCTATGAATTATCTTAATAAGAAATTCACAAAATTATGTTAAGAAACCATAAAATTTTGATAAAGGCTATAAAAGAATATCAGAATAAATAAATGCCCTTGGATATGAAGACTCAATATTATTAAAATCATTTTCTTCAAGTTAACCTATAAGTTAAATGTAATTCTGATAGAAAATTCCAGTAACTTTTTCAGGAGTACATAATAAATTGATTGTTAAATTTACCTGGAAGATGTATAAGACTACAATTTTGAAAAGTAAAAAGGTGAGAAGACTTGCCTTGCCATATATATATATATATATATATATATATATATATATATATATATATAAATAACAGTACAGTAACTGAAACTGTATATGAAGTCTAAACCTGCAGAAGGGTCGTAGGTTCAACTGTGTCCCCCCCAAAAAAGGTATGTTCAATATTCTCTATGCTGTATTTTGCATGGTACTAGACTGATTGGGGTGACCTCTTTGTAAGGTACATAAATGTATAATCACTATGCCATATACTTGAAATTAACACTGTATGTTAATTATAATTGAAAAATAAAATTTAAAAAACTATTGAAAAAGTATGTTCAAGTTCTAATCCTCAGAACCTGTGAATGTGAACTTATTTGAAAATGGGGTCCTTCCAGATGTAATAATATTAAGATGAGGTCAAACTAGAGTAGGATGGGCCCTAATGCAATGACTGGTGTTCCTAAAAGAACAGGAAATTTTTGAAGAGACACACAAGCAGAATGTCAGGTTGACAGAGGAGGCAGAAACTGGAGTGATGCATCTACAAGCCAAGGAATGCCAAAGACTACTTCACGGGAATCTGAAAGAGGCAAGGAAGCCTTCTCTGGCACCTTCAGGGAGAGCATGGCTTTGTCAACATCTTGATTTCAAACTTCTAGTCTTCTGGACTGTGAGAGAACAAATTTCTGTTGTTTTACACCACCCAGTTTGCGATAATTTGTTAGGGCAGCCCTAGGAAACTGATACCAAGGGTGTATGGCAATTTTATATTGCCGTGCAAAGCCATACAATTTTATATTGCCATAAAATGATAAAAGAAGGATCTCAAACGAATGGGAATGATTGAGTTTTATTTATACAATGAGTAGAGATCAGGACAACAGGTTATTTACTTGGAAAGGAAGGTTAGATTTCTATATCACAACAGGTGCTAAAATTCCAAGTAGATCACAGATCTAAGTGCAAAAAAATAAAAACTACAAAACTGACAGATGAAAATGTAAAAGAATATTTTTATAACCTTGGTGCAGGGAAGGATTTCTAACCAAAACATAAAACCCAGAAGCCAGATCCAATGACTTTTAAAAATGAAAACTTCTATACATATACAATATAACCAATCTTAAAAAATGGGGAGAAAAGATTTGCAAGATACTTTACAAACATGCAGTTAATATCCAGAATAGATAGAGATAGTACAGATCATAAGGAGACAAGTAACCCCAAAGAAATTTGGACAAACACAAATATACAAAAGCCAATAATACGTGGATACTTAACTTCACTAATAGTCAAATGAGATGCAAGTTAAAATGAGAAAGTATTATTTACTTAGAGTGGCTCAAATTTAAAATAATTTCTTGTTTTAAATGTTTTATTTATTTTTAGACAGAGGGAAAGGGAGGCAGAGAGGGAGAGAAACATCAATGTGTGGTTGCCTCTTGCACGCCTGGCACCTGGGAACCTGGCTGGCAATCCAGACATGTTCCCTAACTGAGAATCAAACCAGTGACCCTTTGGTTCTCAGTCAGGCACTCAATCCACTGAGCCACACCAGCCAGGGCAAAATAATTTCTGATAATATTCAGTGTTGAATATCCTGTTTGACAATACCCTATTCAACACTGGAATTAATTTTTGTTTTGGAGGGCAATTTGGCAGTATCTACTGAGATTTAAATGTTCATACCCTTTGTTCCAGCACATCTTTTTCTAAGGCTATATCCTAATGAAACACGAGTTCACAAAAATAAATAGGGGAAAATTACCATAGTTTTCGGACTGTAAGACGCACCCCCCCCATAATGGAGGAAATAATGGTTGTTAATGCTGCTGTTGAGTTCTGTTTACATTTACATTGGTGAAATATTATGTTATTTATGTTATTAAATATTTTACCACATTTTTTTGCTTCAAAAATTTTTTTCCTATTTTCCTCCTCTAAAACCTAGGTGCATCTTATGGTCCGAAAATATGGTACATTAAGTATAGGACATGCATAAAATAGATTATACAACCATTTAAAAGATATAGATCCATATCTTCTGTCATAAAAGATGTTTAAGACATTAAGTGAAAATAAGTTGCAGAATTATGTATTTTGTAAATATCAAAAACAACTGTCATGCATAGAAGAAAAAGAAAATAACACCTGAGCTGCTAATAATTGTTATCTTGCCGAGGAACACAGTTTATTAAATTGCCTCTAATAAATCTATGGCTAGTTTGATTTTTTATTTTTATTTTTTAGATTTTATTTATTTATTTTTAGAGAGAGGGAAAGGAAAGGAGAGAAACATCAATGTGTGGCTGCTTCTTGTGCGCCCCCTACTGGGGACCTGGTCCACAACCCAGGCCTGTGCCCTGTCTGGGAAGCGAACTGGTGACCCTTTGGCTTGCAGGCTGGAACCCAATCCACTGAGCCACATCAGCCAGGGCTGAATTTTTTAAAAAATAATAAGACTTAAGGTACTAATAAAAAACTTTAAACAATATAAAGGCAATTGTTTTTCATTCTCTTAAAATCAGTCTTATCAGTTTTTTTAAATGTCACTGGCATATTCAAGAATGTATTTTGGTAAAATTCATGTGGAAGCATCAACAAATTTCTAATACCATAAAATTGTCACTTTGCTCAGCTTAAAAGTAAGAATACTTAAATTTTATGGTATCTGATTTAACTGTATCTCTCATTATACAATATTTTACTTACAGTTTGTGGATTAATCTCTTCCTCTCCCATAGGTTCATCCATAATTTGCTGTCCATTCTGCGAAAAGCACAGCAAATAGAAAGTTACCAAAACAGATCTCACATCAGTTAAAGTTAAATGAAGGCAGACAAAACAAATTCATATAGGAATATTTTCACCCCTGAAGGGTTCTAATGAAGTACAGAACCACCATATAAGTATGCAGTTGCCAATTTGCAATAAGCTGTGCTTCAAAAGTTAATATGTAAATTGTTTATTTTAAACTATAAAAACACTTCTCCATGAAAATGATATAATAAATGATAATTACCTTTCCAGGGGGACCCTTGAGTTTATTTTAATAGTTAAATTCATCGCAAATGGTCCTATTCAAACCTCATCAAATTGCATTTACAATACTTTGTATGGGAAAACACATTCTAAATTCCAACTCCACTGATAATTAATCAGGGCAGCTGATTAAGCTAGTCTCTACATCAAAATAGATTCCAGATGGACTGAACATTTAAATGTCAAAAATAAAATTATACAAGTATTAGAAGAAAATACAGGTGAATAATACTTATGGAGTAAGGAGGATGGAAATCATAAAGAAAAAACTGACATCTGAATCCATAAAAGTTTAAAACTTCTGCCAGACACACAAAAATTAATTACACACAAAAAATTTAATTATAAAAAGAAATAAAAACAACATATGACAAAGGGTTCGTATCTTCAATACATAAAGAGCTTTGTTTTACAAACCTGTAAGAAAAAACGATGGACCTCAACAGAAATGAGCAATAAAGGAAAAAAGAGTTCAGCCTTAGTACTAATCAAGGAAATGCATTTAATTGAAAGATACCTTTGCCTTTCAAATTGGTAATGATTTACAGAAAAAGTAACACCCAGTGCTATTATGGGGAAAAGAGTACTCAGGATACACTGCTGGAGAAAGTGTAAATCAGCTCAACCTTTCAGGAAGGCAATATAAGTCTGTACTTAAAAACAAAAAAAGAAAGGAAACATAAACATTTGAAATGGGCCATCACTTTGATTTATTTTTTAAAACAGTGGACAAGTGTGCAAAGATGTACATACATACAAGAATGCTCACTATAACTTTTTCCAAAAAAGAACTTCAAATTGGAAATCTAAATTCCTACCAATAGAGAACTACTTAAATATATTTGGTACATCCACATTATGGAATACTATGCAGCCATTAAAAACAATGATAAAGATGTAAATTTATTGACATGAAAAGACAGTTGCATGTAATAAGTGAAAAAGCAGTTTACAAAACAATATGGATTGTAATGATACCATTTTAGATAAATATATACATGTTTCAATGTATATATTTCTATGGGAAAAACTCTGAAAGGATATACACCAAAATGTTAACAGTGGCTATCTCTGAATGGTAGAATTTTAGACAATTTAAATTTTGTTTGTTTTTTGCTTGTTTGAATTTTCTAATGTGCCTATAATGTCTTCAATGAATGTGTATTATTTGTGTAATTTAAAACAAAATAAAACAAAACCAGAGTCAGGAACATATAGTGTCTTCTCTAGTTTCCTTACTTGAAAAAGAGGTGAATTCCCTTGACTACTTGTTAATTCTACAAATGTACAAGAATCTAAGCTAACCATCTTTGAAACACTATCAACTGGAAAATAAAAGGTAAACCACCCATTACCCTATAGCCCACATGAGGCAACTGCTCTGAATATGAACTCTTCTCTCTACTCTCTCCATCCCTATTTATTCATCCATTCATCCATTTATTTCATTTCATTCATGCTAATGTTCTAGGCACCAAGCTGGAGATGAAAGGTTAATAAAACATGGCCACCATTCCAGAGGATCTCACAAGTCTACTAACCCATAAAAAGGGCACCTTTCATTTTCAAACACTCACCAAGTATGTTCCTAGGTTAGGAAGTGCCTATACAATATTATGAAGTACAGAAATGGTGCCAAAATGAAAAAAAAAAAAAGGGGGGGGGAGGCAGGTATAAAATCTTTATTTTCAAGATACTTTCAGAGGCCCATTTCTACATTAAAGACTAAACTCTAAGATACATCCTTCTCCTAAAACCTATAGCCATTTTTCAACTGAATACTGATTATCTTTACTCAGATATCCCGGGTGAACCTAAAACTAGTTCTTAAGAACACTGGCTTTGGAGTCAGACACTTATATCAGATTTCTGCTGTTGCACTAATTATGAAGCCTTAGGTAAATTATTTAAACTATCTTAGCTTTAGTTTCTTCGTATGGAAAGATTTATCTTCAGAGAGTTGTAAGACTCAATGACATAAATGGTATAAAACCCTAAGCACAGTGCCTGGCACTTAGTAAACAATCAATGTTGGCTACTTTAATTTTGTCCAAAATTCAACTCAATCACCCCTTCTGTGGCCCACCAGTCTGCTATTTCTCTTATCTTTGCTACCTTAGTGAATGTTACCGTCATTCATCTAGTAACTCAAAGTAGATTTGCTCGTTAATTGTATACAGTGTTCTTTTTCTATTAGAATCTGATCAACAGCTTCCCTATTATTTGGCTTTCAGAACCCCTAGACTAACCTGAGCTACACTTACATTTTTCATGGGAATAAAATTTGAGAACCATCTGCTCCTTGCAACTTTCATGTGTGCAAAACAAGAATCACAACTTATAGCTCACTTTTTAAGGCAAACTGGTACAGTATAAACAGCACTAAACCTGGAATTGGTGGACAAGGGGTAGAGTCTTAGGTCTGCCACTTATAAGCTTTTCGTTTGGGGCAATTCGGATTTTCTCCTAGCCTATTACTTTTATCTGTTCAAAATGAGGATACGTGCCTTGCCTACCTAATGGGTTATCGTTAGGCTGAAAACTGAGTTAACTCCTAAGAAAGCACTTTATAAACTGTAAAGAGCTATATCAATGCAATTACTATTATTAAGGTGAGGTAAATTTATGAGGCTAAAATAATACTCTATAAAGTCCTTTTGATCTTAAAACCAAGAAAAGTTTAAGATTGGTAAGGGATCTGGAAGGTCTTCTGTTCCAAATATACATCATATGTTTCAGTTCTTTCTATCCCATTCTCATCTATATTTGAACACTATCAAGACAAGAATGAACTACCTCACCAGGCAGCCTACTACACCATATCTCAGAAATAGCTTTGGCTGCTAGATAAAATTCTTTATTACATAGTAACTTTCCTCAGTAACAAATTTCTCTCAGTAAGAGAGTTACTAATATATGATGGCTACCTTGCCTACACTATATCTGCAAAGACACAGCAAGTAAATTACAGCTATAACTACAAACCACTGCAATTGGGTCTGTTCTTTTCTAGATAGCTCAAGTTCCTTCAAACATTCCTTTTAGACAGATGAGACCATCTTCTTTCTGAGCATGCATCCAATTCTTCTTAAAGGGTGGTATACAGAATTGCATGCAATGGACATTCCAACCTTGATATGACCAATGCAGAATAAACGGACTATCACCTCTTCTGTCCTAGATAATAACCTATATTAATGCAGGTCACATATGCAGTATTTTTGGAATGTCCACAACACATTACTGAGTCACAGTTAGTTTTCTGCTGATTAAATCCTCATCTTTATTTATGTGTCAACTAAGCCATGTATTCTCTGTCTCATGAACAAAGCCTTATTTTAAAATTTTGCTTCATTTTTTCCAGTTTTGATCTATTGCTACAGACTCTATAGATTAGATTCCAAATTCAGAAATAAGTCTCCTCACAATTTTCAGCTTCATGTGATCCATATATTTCATAATATATTTTCTTTTCTAAACTCCTCACCTAGCTAATTAACAGTAATATACTAACAAAGCAATCTAAGAAAAATAACCGAGTAAAACATGATATAAAAGTATTTTATGCTCCACTGTTTGCATAAATATTTATATCCTTCCTTTCCAAGTTTAGCAAAGATTTAAATTTTTGAGTCATTTAATTTTTAAAGCAGGAAAATATGAAGGCCAATGTTAATTCTACATACCAGTGCAGGATCTTTACAAAGTGTACCAAAAAGCACCTTTACTTCAACAAATGTTTTGTTTCATTTCACTAAAACAAGGACTCAAATGTTATCTGTTAGAAATGAGCACATTACTTCTGCAGCTAAGAAGTTTCCCTTTTGAAAAATGACCCTTGGCTTCATTAGAGATTAGGTTACATGGACCATCAGTCAGACTCATTGCAATTTCTACAGTTCTAAAAGTTCAAGAAATAGCACCTACTAAACAGGAAAATGTATTTCTCTAATTCTACGAAAGAGAGAAAACAGGTGGTCTGAATCTGGCTAGTACCAGGTTTAAATCCCAGTACTGTCAATGCTGCAGTTATCCACCTTTGGGTAAGTTACTTACACTTTGAGCCTCAGTTTCTTCATTTCTAAGATGCATATAATAGCTACCTCACAGGCATGTTGTAATTAAAAGGTTCCACCAAAGGGCAGTTAGATGCTCAGTAAATGCTACTTCCTGTCCCCTCTTTTGCCTCATTTCACTGTGTAACATTTACATTTCTATATTTAACTTCTAAATGCAATGCAGTGAACAAGTACTGGAAAGTGTGGAGATACCTGTTTCACCACTTAGTACAGCCAATTTCCTGTCAAAGAAATCATTCATATGTGTGGTATATTTTTATACAATGTGGCTAAAGAATGCGAAAAGACAAAAAAGAATAGCTTAAAAGAGAGGCAAATATATTTATCCTCTCTCATCCCACTATAATGCCTTCCAGCCAAAAAACTGCAGAGCTTGGCAGAGTGTACATATGCAAATATTATGTGAAATACTGGGAAAGGTTAGAAAATTCTAATCACACTTTGTTAGTCTGAAATGTGTAAAAGTCAGAAATTAGATAATGTACAATATGGGTCTGATCAGAACAAATCAGATAAAGTAGACTGCTGGCTTGAGTTTCAGCAGGAATTATTTTCAAAATAAATTCTAATGTTGTGGTATAAAATTATCACTTAAGATCATCATCCTGGTTTAAATTAAAGGGGATGAACAATTCAAATCAGTAATTCCAAATCAAGGGTTTAGGACTTCTAGAACATTCCCAAGAATTTCAAGGAAATTTCTGGAATGTTAAAAATAAGAACATTTTACTTAATTTTAAAATTTTATTTTAAGTAATCCCACTAAACAGATTGTTTTGTTGTAATGCAATGTTATAACAATGCATATTTCCAGGCTTCTGCTTGATACCTTTGAAGACAACGTAAAATAAATTTTAAAAAATGCTTTGAGTTCAGCAGGAGATCATCATGTACGAATACACTGGGACTAAAAAAATTATCTGTGATTGGTCAAATGCTAATTTTAACTTAGGACATAACAGATACTGACATCTTCCTACCTAGAAATGAAATGTACATATGAACATAGGGAGAAAAGAATTCCTCACAGAAAACAGCCTGAAATAAGAGGAAGGGAGGAGAAAGAGAAAAGGGTCCAGAGCCTTAGTGGAGACCCAGGTTGCAGAAATAAGCAAGGGCCACACTTTTTTTTTATACCACCTTCAAGTTTCCACAAGTATATTTGCCTTCCAAACTCCATGATATCAGCAATGATCTTCCTGCCCAAAGCTTATACAACAGGAGTTCCATGAAGGTGTAAAGGAGGAGGCATTAGAAACCTCTCTCAAACTTCAGTTAAGATACCATCATATTGTTCAGAATCCAAAAATTTTCTATGCAATCACAATGAAACAGTAAGAAACAAGCATTTTAAATTCTTAATAAGGAAGGTATATAATCCTTACCAATGTGTCAGGATTAAGAATCAGCTCCTCATTTATCCTAAGGAAATATCAGAGATGTGCATAAAGACTTATGTACAGTGATAGTCATCATACTCATTATACTGAAAAATAGAAAACAATCTAAATGACCAACAGGGGACTGATTAAATAAATCATAATACATCTATTCATATGTAGGAATATTATGCAATGGTTAAAACCAGGGCCTCGAGGAAAAGTTAATGATGCAAAGGTATGCTTGCAGTATATTAAATTGAAAAGGACAAAAACTACATAGTAGGACCCCAATTTTGTACCCCACCAATATGTGTGCATGTAACTGGCAAAGCATATATAAAATTTTATCAGTAGTTACCTGGGTCATAGGATTTTCTTCTTTATACTGTATTTTCCAAATTATATGTATTTATATAATATTTTATAAAGATAAAAAACAATGTAATTAGAATAATCCATTTATTCTAGTTAAGGTGCCCTTATGCCTGCTTTGCTATTCCTGCAGCAACTAAAGGCCTGCCAGTACTCAAGACTGTTCTATTTTCTAGACAAGAGTAGGAATGACCTCTGGTTATCTTCACTTTAAGGAGTTTTTTCTTTCCTTTCTGGTCCTGTGGTTGTGGTCTCAGAAAATAGATACATTTTAGGCCTGAATCCACCTCATGTTTTTTGGAGTGTACTCCTAAGGGGAATTCTGCTTATGAAGCAAGAGTATGTTGAGATAAGAATTTAAAAAAAAAGAAAACACGGTAGCCAAAATTAAATCTGCATTGTGAATAGCAAGTATTAGAATCGACACTGCAGAAAACGGAATCCATGCCACGGAGGACAAACTTGAGTAAATGAAAAAGGAAATGAAAGAAAAGATTTAAAAACTATGGAGGACAGACATAGAAATAATCTATGAATAACAGATGTTCCTAAAGAAAAAAAACAGAGCAGTTTAATCAATCAAAAGTACAAGAAAACTTTCCAGTTCCGGAGAAAAAAATACCTGAGACTGGAGACTGAGAAGGTTCAACAGAGATCATCAACACCAAGACATGTCCTGGCAAATGTTTTTAAATTTCAAGGATAAAGATATAATCCTACAAGCATACAAGCAGAAAAAAAGAGGTTATTTTCAAAGGAACTAAAATCCAATTGACCTTACAGTTTTCCTCTGCAATAATAAAATGCCAGAAGACAATGAAGTAATGACTTACTGAGAGTTGAAAGGGAAAAATTATGATCTAAGAATTTTATACCTTGTCCTAGTTTTTCATGTACAAAGGTCACAGGAAATTATTCTCAGCTCTGCAAAGTCTTATAAAATGTTACCATCCTGGTAGTATCTTTTTTCATAAATTGTTCAAAGGTGTGTCCTAGACTATTGAAAGAGAATCAAAATAAGAATTCAAGAATATTGAGGTAGAAAAGACCAGGTGAAGTACACTGACACCAATTTAATATCTAGAAATCACTGAATAGAATAATTAACCCCAATAAAACAGAAGTGATCAAATGAAGAATAAATCAATATAGTATATAAACAATGTAAAACTTTAGCAAGTTAAAGGTAAGATGTGTAACCTTAGGCTAAATTAATATAGACTCAAAATAATAGTTAGTGGAAGAATGGACAAAGATTCTAAATTTTGTCTTTCCTAAAAGGATATTTAAAAGCCACTATTTTAGTAATTAGTAAATATAAACTTTGCAGTGTTTTCAAAAACCACACAATAACCAAAATTCTATTTATTTATTGCAGTCCAAATCGCTAGAAGATAATAACTGGCAAAGACTGAATAGTACTTTCTGCAGGCATTACATTCAATCCTAAGGACATGAGGTAGATACAATCATCCCTGCTTTACAGATAAGGAACCAAAGGCTCAGCAGAGTTAGTGAATGGCAGAAAACCCAGGTCTTTCCAGTTCCATAATTCTTTCTTCACTATTTTAAAAACTCCTCAACAAAACAATCCATATGACAAAAGTAAAAAATAAAAAACTGTAGATGAATGAAATCATTCCAAAAGTTACAATATAAGATATGTAAAGTTTAAAGTATCTAATTAAAATCAAGGGTCTTACTGTATATTTGATGCTACTACAGAATTATTGATGTTTTTGTGAATGATAATGGTTTGGTAGTTACGTGTTTTTAAGTCTTTATATTTTAAGAAATACAAACGTGAATATCTACATCTGAGTTGATGTATCTAGATTAGCTTCAAAATAACCCACTGGAGCCAGGGAGGGGAAAAGAGAGGACATGTATTGGGGGGTAATAATTCTTAATCTGGGTCACGGGAATATGATGGTTCATTATACTATTCTCTCTACTGTGGCATGTGTTTAAAATACTTGATAACAAAAATTTTAAGAGTCTTAGGTTATAAAAGGAGAAAAACACCCACGCAATCACTTACTAGTTTAAAGAGAAACCAAATGAAACAAAAGTATAAAAAAGAAAGCAAGTGTTTGTAAGATTAAGGCCAACAATAAACTATGAGACAAAAATCTTAAGCTGGTTAAGCTGGTCACTTAATTTAGACTAAAAATATAATTAGTACTTAATACATACAGTAATAATTGCCATCATTTACTGAGCAATTACCACGTACTAGGCAAGCACTAAGTACTATAGATCATCTTTTATGCTTCTGACAATTCTGTGGGGCATTATCACTAATTCACAAGTGAAGAAATTAAGCCAAAATGAGCACGTCTATCTTTTTAAGCACTGTGTCCTCAGCCCCTAGGAAAATGCCTGGCACACAGTAGGTACTCAATAAATATTTGTTGAATAAATGAAAAAGCCTAATATCCTGCCTAAGGTGAATAAGCAGAGCCTAAATTCAAATTGAAATCTGATTCTAAAACCCCTACTCTTAACCACATTTAAATTTTTAAATAATGATATTTCATAGCAATGGTAAAGATGTATCATTTCCTTCTGCTTGTTTCTCTTTTTCATATTTTCTATAGTTGGCAAGTTACTTTTTTGAAATAAGCCATTACAATAATAAATTCAAAATAGTATTGAATATTTAAACACAGACTAACCTAACCACAAAACACAAAAGATACTTGGGGGACTATAGCATGAAATAAATGGAAACAAACTAGAAAGGAAAATTTTACCACATTAATATCAGCTAGCATAATAAACAAAATAAGGACAAAGTATATGATGTAAGTTATATTAAAATAGGTAGATACTGAATTTTATAATGTAAAAAGAATACAGGTTCTTTTCATGTATCTATGAAAAATTATAGACTGATTGTGTTCTAGACCATAAAGTAAATTCAAAATTCTTAAAAGCAGGAATCACACAGATCTTATTTTCTGATTATGATTTAAAAATTGAATAAAGAAACTAAAGCACTTGGTCAGAAATATATTCTTTTAAAAAATTACTGGCTTAAGGAAATAAATGTTAACAACAGCTATCATTTTATGCAAAGCTTATTCTGTTCAAAGTATAGTGTTAGTTATGTTATGCATATTTTCTCACTTAATCCCAATTAATCATTATTAAACCATGAGGTATGCTATTACGTAGAGAAAAAAGGTTAGGTTGATAATTAATAATTTGTTCAAGATCACAGAGCTATAAAGTTTGCAGATAAGATAATTGAACCCAAGTCTGAATCTAAAGGTAATAGCACTACACTGAAATGCTATAATGTATTACTGTTGGAATTCATGTATAGGCATCTCTCTGGTTATGTTCCTTTTTCTCTATTTTTAAATTAAACTTTTGTAATAAAAAGTGGAAAAAAACTAGAGTTCTTCCTTTAACTTATGTTGTTACAGTGTCCATTTGTTAAACACATTACTGTAACAAGGTACAAATGGTTCATTTTTCTAACATATCATTGATCAGATATAATATTTCAAATTGTATAATCTTCTAAAAGAGATTCCTTTGAATGTATTATAGCCTAAGACAATTAAAAAGGAAGAAGCCATAAAATTAGGTAAAGTAGGGAAGATAAGGCAAACATGATTTGCCACTAAATTTATTTCTAAAAAGCAGTGTGACCTTGGAAAAGTCACTGTTTTCTGGTACTTACATGTAATCTATAAGAGTTTGATGGAACCTTGGCCAGGATGTATTTGAAAATCTGCCACTGCTGTGGGCAAGCCCTTAGGCTTTTTGAGATGTGGCTTTCTTCATGCGTAAAATACGTGTATACCCAAGAGTTCTTTCAGCTTGGAAATGTTATAATCCTGTGACATTAAGGATTAAAATTATTTAAGAGTTTGCGGGGTTTTTACACCTGAGGAAATTGCTGATTCTGTATTTAAAGCTGTTTTATGTTATTTCTAATTCCTTCTTTCTCTTCTGTATCCAAAATAGTTTTATCTATATCCTTTAGTGGTGCCTTTGTACCCAAGTGTAAGCAAGAATAATGCCAAAGAACAGACTGCACAAATGTTGTCACCTGAAAGAGAAATACTAATACAAAGAAAATAAAACACTATTCTTCTGTGCAGATTAAGGAACCTAAAGCAATGTTATAATTTCCACAATCCAATCTTGCTATTCTTACTTTGCTAGTATTGAATGAAAACTATTAAAGTGTCAACTTTCTTTTTTAAGTGCCTCTGTCTACTCCCAGCCAGCCCTATTCAATGCCTTCCTAATACCTTCAAACCCCACTTGCTCATACTCATAGACTGGGGCAGTATTTCCCAAACCTGCCTGATGATCAGAATCACCTAAGATTCCAGTTAATGATGTATTACCTGGCCTTACTCCAAACCTAAATAAATCACAAGTTCCAGAAGCCACATGGCCCAGTATTTCAATTTTTAGAGGCACCTTAGATGTTTCCTGTGATTAGAAAATCTGGGAAATCACAGTGTAGAGACAAGATCATGGGATTTAGAGCCTGACATATCAAGTCTCAAAACATGGCTTTGCCCCTTATTATAGGTGTGACTTTGGGCAAGTTACTAAACATGAATCTCAGTTCTCTCCACAAGATTTGGATACTAGTTATGTTGAAAGTTGTGGTCAAGTTCAGCATGCGTAGCCATGTTGGGTGTTCAGTAAGTGTTAGCTTTTCTTTCCTCTCGTTCATCTTGCCACAGAAAATGACAAATACAAATATTCGAGGGGATTCTGGCAAGTCCCTTACCCTAATGGGTCCACTTCCATTTACAGGGCTAAAACTCTGAGTACTAGATAACTGGTTAATGCATTAATTGGGTTGTCTAATTTAGAGTCTCAGGAACAAGTGTAATCATTTCTTCTGATTTCTCCAGGCTTAAAGAAGCCATCCTATCTAAAACAGACATAACCATTATGCTAGGCTTCAAAGCCCAAGCTATGTGATTGTGGCAAGATTACCTGAACCTCATGAGTAAAACAGGTGGTGCTTAAATGTTTGCCCAACTGACCATCATACCTTATCGATAAGATAACCGTTAACTAATAATCACTTAATATAATTAACTTACATACAGGCTTACAGACATCTCTACGAATAAGAAGAAGAGAGCAGTGATAGCTTGTAAGTAAAACAAGACAGGATGGGACTTGCTCAAATACACAATAAATCAGAGCTTAACACCCAAGCAAAATTCTTGTGTAGTATCAACTATCTTTTTAAAAAATCCTCACCCAAGAATCTGTTTATTGATTTTTTAGAGAGAGAGAAAGGGAGAGAAATATCAATCAAATATCGATTGGTTTGCCTTTCATATGTACTTCGACTGGGATTGAACCCACAACCTAGGTGTGTGCCCTGACTGGTAATGGAATCTGCAACCTTTTGGTGTATGAGACAACGCTCCAACCGAGTCACCTGGCCAGGGCTCAACTGTATCTTTTTTAAAAATTAAATTTATTGGGGTAACATTGGTTAGTAACATCATATGTTTCAGGTGTACGACTCTATAATACATCATCTGTATATTACATTGTGTGCTTACCACTCAAAGTCTAGTCTCTTTCTGTCACCATATATTTGATCCCCTTTACTCTCTGCAACCTCCCCCCACCCCTCTTCCCCTTTGGTAATCACCATACTTCAACTGTATCTTAACACAAAATGTTTTAGACAAGTTTGCAGTTTACAGGAAAAAAAAAATCAATCCAAACTACTTGCTCATTTTTTAAATAGGGTGTGTATTTAAAAATTATCATAGGCATAAACACACAATCTGGCAACAAGACTTATTTCTGAAAAAGTAATCAGAAATATAGTTTCTAATTATAATTCCATGATTAATTATAGCTACATATATACGCTATTAACAAGAACATTTTACTAAAAACTATTAGTATTAACTACTCAGATAAGCTATAAAATAATTAAAAGAAATTTTAAAAACTAAAATCTGGGAACATTTAAGACAGAAGGAAAAGTTACCCTCAATTCTTAAAAACAGTAAGAAAAAAACAAACCTCAAATCCTATTGCAAGTAATTTAAAGAACCATGGCTTTTCTCTTGATTTATTAAAATTATTCTTTAATGCGACCGAGTTTCATTCAGTTCCTACCCTTTTGTTCATGTTTATTTCCAGACATTTAAGGTTTTTACTGCTAATGAGATCTTTTTTCCATTATGGTTTCTACCTAGCAAAGCTATTTATTGATTGCTTAACATACTTTGTACAACACTGCTTTACTAGACTATTGTTTGTTTTAACAAACCTTTTTAGTGGTTTCCTTAGATTACCTAAGTAGATGATATACATATATCTGCAAATAGTAATCTTTTATCCTTCTTTTGAATACCTTTGATTTTCTTGTCTAATTGCAATAGCAATCTCTTCTAGATCATAAAGTAGAGGTGAAAACAGCAGGCATAGTTTTGATGAGACGGCCTATATGTCTCCATCAAGTATGATGCTGGCTATTGGTCTGAGGTATTTTTTAATAATATCAAGGACACACCCTTTTATTTCTATTTTACTAAATTTTTAATTGAGAATAGACACTGAATTTTATCTAATGCTTTGATTTTTAAAACGTTTTAAATAGAAATGATTACAGCACAGGTGTAAACACAAGGTGGCAAACACAAGGCCCACAAGCTGAATCCGGCCCTCCACCTTGTTTTATCCAGCCTGGCACCTTGTTTCTACCCCGCAGCAGCACTGAGCTCTCACTTTACTGTTAAGGAGTAGTTACAGTTATACAGTCCTAAAGTTATTTCGGCCCTTTGAGGCAACAGTGAAGCTGATGTGGCCCCTGGTGAAAATGAGTTTGACACTCCTGGATTATAGGTTCAGGAAGTTGCAAATACAGAGAAAACCCAGTGGTTTCATCTTATATAAATCCCTATCAAACACAGGAAATATATACTGGTACAATGCCCAGACTTTATTCAGATTTCACTGGTTTTACAGGTTCTCATGTGTGTACATCCTATTTATTTTACCACATGCATAGGTTCCTATATCTACTGCCACTGTAAAGATACTGACAATTCATCACCACCAAGGGCCTATATGTTGCCCCTTTATAAACATACCCACCTCCCTCCCTCCCCTCATTTTAACCTTAGAAACCACTTATCTAGTCTCCACTTCCACCATTTTGTCATTTCAAGAGTGTTATATTAACACAATCGCACATGTAACCTTTTTGTTCACTCAGCATGAATTCCCTTGAGATTCATCCAGGTTTTGTATATCAACAATTCATTCTTTCTAATTGCTGGGTGTATTGGATGAATCTCATCCAATAGTATTGGATGGTATGTATGTACTGCAGCTTACCATATTTTGCTATGTAGAATGGACACTTCTTTGCCCAATTTTTTTAGGGAAAAATAAGGATGCACATTATACATGATAGTACTAATTGTGCATCTATATAAATGTTTTTAATTCTTTTACTTATGTTTATGTGTTAAAAGTGTAACTCTAGAAAGCAGTAATGTTATCTGTATGCAAAATAATACCTGGAATATAATAATTGGTTTTGTTTCTAAGTAGAAATAAAAAATTGAATAAAAAAATTAAAACAAAATATTTTTTTCCTGAAAGTTTGGGCCACAAGTGTGGATGCTCAGTATACATGGGAGTGCATTACACCTGGCAAAATATGGTAATTATTCACCCATCGAAGGACATTTGATTTCTAACTTTTGGATATTATCAAAAAGCTGCTATGAACATTGTGTATAGACAGTGCCACCACCAGGTTGTCTACATCCTCACCAACATTTGGCATTGTCACTATTTTTTATTCTGGCTGTTCTAATAGGGGTGTAGTGGTATCTCATTGTGATTTGCTCATTTCCCTGATAGCTAACCACGTCGAACATCTTTTGTATGCTTATTTGCTGACCATATATCCTCTTTGGTGAAATGTCTGTTCACCTGTTTTGTCTAACTTCCAATTGCATTGTTTGTTTTTGTTACCATTAGGTTTTGAAAGTTCTTTATATATTCTATTTAGATACAAGTCCTGTCTCAGATATAGGTTTGAAAATATTTTCACCCCATCTGTAGCTTGTCTTTTCAATCCTTTAACTGGATCTTTTTCATAGTGAATTTTAATAAAGTCCAATTTATTTTTTTCTTTTATGGATTGTGCATTTTGTGTCTGGTCTAAGAACTTAGCCCACTGTCCTGAAGATTTCCCCCTATGTCTAAATTGTAAAAGTTTTATACTTTTACATTTTATATTTAAACCCACAATCTACATCAATTCACTGAACAATGAACGAGTCTTACATCCTTGGAATAAAACCCACTTGGTCACACTGGATAGTTTTTTATACGTTGTTGGATTTGTTTTGTTAATATTTTGGTGAGGATTATACATTTTATATCTTGAGGAATACTGGTCTGTAGTTTTCTGTACCATCTTTAGGTTTGGGATCAGGGTAACACTGGCCTAATAAAATGAGTTATAAAGTGTTTCTTCTTCTTCTTCTATTTTCAGGAAGAGACTGTGCAGAATTCATGTTATTCTTTTCTCTTTATTCTAGATGTTCCAGATCCTTTTGCCATTTCCTTTCTGCTTGAAGAACCACCTGTAGTCTTTCAGGGTCAGGTACAAACAAATTCTCTTAAATTCTCTTAGCTTTCCTTCATCTGAGACTGCTTTGATTGTACCTTCATTTCTGAAGAATCTTTCACTAAGTATAGAACTCTGGGTTGACAGTTACTTTCCTTCAGCACTTGAAAAACAGTGTGCCATTTTCTCCAGCTTCCATGGTTTCTAATGTGAGATCTGCTGTCATTTGAATCATTGTTCCCCTCAAGGTAATAGTTCATTTCTCTCCAGCGGCTTTGAAGATGATTCTGTCTCTTTACTTCCAGTTTCATTTTAAAACATTGTAAAATTGTAGCAAAATACACATAAAATTTATGAGGCAGTTTTAGTGTACAGTTCAACGTGTTAAGAATATTCATATTGTGCAACCAACCTGCAGAACTTTTTCATCTTGTAATATTGAAACTCTATAAACAAACTTCTCATTTCCAAAGGTTTGATTTTGATGTGTCTGGGTGTGAAGTACTTTGGGTTTATATTGTTTAGGGTTCAGTCAGTTTCTTAACTCTGTAGGCTTGCATCTTTTGCCAAATTGGGAACATTACAGCCATTATTTCTTCAGGTCCACATTTTGCTTTCTGAGACTCTGATGACATGTCCCCCAGACCCCTAAGGCTCTCTTCATTTTTTTCAATTTACTTCTTTCTCTTGTTCAGAGTGGGTAATTTCTATTGGTCTATCTTCATTTTTGTATCTCCTGTCATCTCCATCCCTCTGTTGATCCCATGTAAGCTTATTTCAGTTATTGTAGTTTTCAGTTCTAAAATTTGCATTTTCTGCTTTATGTCTTTTATTTCTTTTCTGAGGCTAATACTTCATTTGTTTTAAATGTATTTGTGATTGTTCACAGAATCATTTTTATGGTGGCCACTTTAAAATCCTTGTTAGACTGGTATCTGTTGACTATTTTTTTATTTGTGTTATATTTTCCTGGTTCTTAGCATAAGTGCCTTCAATTGTATAATAGACATTTTGGAGATTACAAGATTCTGTATCCTATTTAATCTTTTTTTTAGCAGGCTGTCCACCAGTTGAGATGTAGTGTGAGGGCAGGGTAAGTATGTATGTTCAACTTCCTGCTGAGCTCCACCGACATCACCCTGGCAAAAGTGGAGCAATGAGTCACACTGCTTTTTTGCCAGATGGGTAAGATGCAAGTTCAGCTTTACCCTTGGTCCCAGTCAAAGTGGGGCACCGACCTGCACCACCTCATTGCCTCTGTGTAGGGGTATAAGCTCAGCTCCCTGACAGATCCCACTAACAATAGGGAGGACAGAAGCAGAGGGCTGACTCACATTGCTTTGTTGCTATAAGGTAGAGTGGAAAGCTCAGTTCCCCGAAGGGCTCCACTAACAACTGGGGAGAAGAGAGGGGAAATGCAGTACTAATTGGCCCCGCCATCCGCCGCTTTGTTCCACCTTGTAGATGCCGGATGGGAGTGGAGGCTCAGCTCCCAGTTGGCCCTACTGACATCATGGAGGGGAAAGCACTGTTAACTAGCCCACCTCCAACCATCTTGTTCTGCTTTGTTGATGGTGGGTGAGGGTGGAGGCTCAGCTCCTCATTGGCATAGGGTGGGGGGAGGCTTAGTGGAGACTAGCCCTGCATTATGCTACCTCGGTAAGTCTCACTACTTCCAGGTTGGGGTGAAGGCTCAACTGGCTGCCGGACCCTGCTGACACTACCCTACTGAAAGCACCATCTCCTTCTGTAGGGGGTGGGATGAGGGGGATGAGGAAAGATCAGGTCCCTGATCACCCTGCCAAAACCACCCAGCAGAGGGAATCAAAGTGTTGTCTGCTTTTGCTAGGCAGGGAATGGGAGGCCTGGTCCCTGATTTACCCAGCCAACACTACTAGGTGGGGGAATCTGAGCACTGTCACTTACTTCCTTGGAGTAAGGTGTTTCTCTGTTGATATCTGGCTATAGTAGGGTGGATAGTGCAAAAAAAAGTTTACAATTGTAAGGCTACTCTTTCCCCAGTCATCTAGCTAAAGAGAACAGGCTTTTCTTGGGGCCCATTTTGTCTGTACTTATTGGTGATTTTAGGTTAGAGGCTTTTACAGCAGCAGATTCAGGATATATGAGACAATAAGAAAACCCAGGGAATTATTTGGGTCATGCCTTGAGTCCCGAAATCTGTGGGTGTCTGCCTTCTTGTTTCTACCTTTCAGGGTATTCCTGTGCTTGTGTGTTGGGTTATGTCTGAGGTGTTTTAGTTGTAAAGGAGGACCTCGGAGGAGTAGGGCTCCTTTACCTTGGCAGATCCAGATGGTTCTTGCTCTATTTCTCTCTCTCTCTCTCTCTCTCTCTCTCTCTCTCTCTCTCTCTCTCTCTCTCTCTGTATATGTGTGCATGTGTGTTAGAAATAACTTTATTGGGTGTTGAGGGTAAAAATTTTTATTTTCTAGTTCTCTACATTATGGTTAAAAATGCACTATGGAAACTACTATAAAATTATAGATCAAAATTTGCCCTCAAGATCCAATTACATCTATTTATATAATTCCTGGCTAATTTAGTTTGCTTCATGTTTTTCAACTGTCTACCTCAGTACTTTCAGATTACAATGTTCCAAAGGAAAGAATTCCATTTCACTCATCATCACCTAGTATTATGCTATGCACTCTCAAAACAGCCAGGGAAGAAAGATCACTTTAAAACCCATTTATGAGCTCTTCTTTTCAATAATCCAAGGGAAATCTTATGGTTAACTTGCCTGCGACATTTATCTCTTTAAGTAACACTCTCCCCCTTACTGCTATCAACATCCATTGTGATACTGCTCTTGAAGTATACCAAAAGCCAACAGGAACTTGAAGAAAAGGAGGTAAACAGGGATTTCATTGTGCATTTTTACTTCTTTAAATAAAACACCTGTATATTCCACTTGAAAGAAATGAGTTCTTGAAAAGAATTCATTTATCTGTTATATTTAATTTCAGATATGCTTGACCTTGTTTTTTTTTGAAGGTTTTTAAAATTTTAAAAAAGATTTTATTTACTTATCCTTAGAGAGAGGGGAAGGGAGGTGAAAGAGAGGGAGAGAAACATCAACATGTGGTTGCCTCTTGTGCAACCCTGCACTGGGGACCTGGCCTACAACCCAAGCCTGTGCCCTGACTGGGAATAGAACCAGTGACCCTTTAGTTTGCAGGCCAGCACTCAATCTATTACGCCACACCAGTGAGGGCTAGACCTTTTGTTTTGATTGACCTTCAATTAATGTATGTATTGTTGCTTTAAATAACAATAAAATAGCATAACAAAACTGAGGAGACTACAAGAAAAATAATACCGTACATTTTACTGTATAAATTACTGTATATTAAATGCACAGTAAAATACACAGTAAGACATTACTGTATAAAATGTATAAATATATACAGTATATATACTATACAGTATATACCATACAGTATATAAAATATACGCAGTATATTTATATTAACAGTATATATTTACAGTATAAATATAGCATATATTTACAGTATAAATATAGCATGCATTTATGAAATGCATACAGTATGTTTTTACTGTATAAAATACACAGCAAAACAGTACTGTATAAATGTATAAATATACAGTAACATTACTGTATATTTGTGCAGTAATATTATGTACCTGTATATTACTGCCTCAATCTTTGTTTTCTTTCTATACTTTTCTATAATTCACCTTCAACTCTTTGTTGTGTTCCTTTAGGACTCTGCTTTGGCTGGGAAAGGGGTGTCCCAGGTGATGAAGTATCCTAAGGTACTTCCATAGAATATGGCGCTCTATTAACCCAGTTGAAAAACCACTGTCCTAGGAAGAGCTTTGTATTTATCACATCTAAAAGTGAAGAAATCTTTTTGTGAAGAAAGCACAAACTGAAACTAAGTTTTCTGAGAACTATGTGCATAACATAACATAGTTAAGGATCTTCTATATCAGCATTAGAACAAAACTCAATTTAAGTCCCCAAATCAGTAACATAACTCAAGAGTTAATTATGTATACAAGCAGACAATAAGCACATGAAAAGATCCTTAACATTCATAGCCACTAAGAAAATGCAAATTATAAGCAATAATGAGATACCATTTCACACACACTAGGATGGCTATAATGAAAAGGACGAAAGCAAGTGTTGGTGAGGATGTAGAGAAATTAGAACACTCATACACTGCTGGTAAGAATGTAAAGTGATACAAGCAAGTTGGAAACAATTTGTCAGTTCTTCAAAATGTTAAATATATACTTACCACATGACAAAGCAATTCCATTCCTAGGTACATACCCAAGAGAACTGAAAACATATGATCACATAAAAACTTGTATACAATGGGAATAAAAGACAGAAAACTGTACAAGAACAACAATTAAAATAAAAAAACTTGTATACAAATGTTCACAGCAGTATTATTCATAATAGTCAAAAAGTGGACATAACCTAAATGTCCATCAACTGGTGAATGGATAGACAAATGTAGTATATCCATACAGTGGAATATTACTAAGCCATAAAAGGTATGGCCATACAATGGAATATTACTCAGCCATAAAAAGGAAGCTTTAATACATGCTATAACATGAACTTTGAAAACATGTTAAATGAATGATGTCAGACACAAAAGGCATATACTGTACGATCCCATTAATATGAAATGTCAAGAATAGGCAAACCTACAGAGACAGAATGAAGGTTTTTGGTTGCCAGGGGTTGGGGGAAGGAGGAATTGAGAGTGACTGTTAATGAGCATGAAATTTATTTGGGGGGTGATAAAAATATTGTGGAATTAAATAGTAGTGCTGGTTGCACAACCTTGTGAATATACTAAATACCACTGAATTGTATACTTTACAAGGGTGAGTTTTGTGGCATGTAAATCACCTCAATTTTTAAAAGGATTAATTATGGCTATTTGACCTAAGTTTAAAAATCCAAAGAAAAGAAACACCAATAACTTTATAACTTTTCTTTAAGTTTCCTTTTCTTATGCTATAGCAAGACAATTGGCAACTTTTTCAGGTTGAGACAGATGTTGTTTTCTGGCACTTTAAGGGAGTATCAAATAGATTTTTCTGAAAAGAGGCAAATATAAACAGGTGATGGTTTAATACACTGCAAAAAAAAAAAAAAAAGAGCAGTTACTCAGCACACACCTAGGCATTTCTGTATGGAGAGCTGTTAAGTAACATCTAGGCAGTCCCCCCTTTCCAAATACCATAGTTTTTGTTTCAAATGTTCATTTGTAAGATAGCTGTTTAGAAATCTCAAAACATTTTCCCATACAGTGTCACTCATGTTGCTTCTCAGGCCAGCTCAGAAAAGCCTATTTAACCCACACCATATTTGGAGAGTACCGCTTTTATTTTTCTGACTCTACCTATACATTCCCATAAAAATATCTACTCATGCAAATGACCTGGAACTTCTCTCCCCTGTAGGAGATTTCATCTAGACTGAATCACTCAACTTAAGCAGGGCAGTCTAGTGGAAAGCCAATGGAATTCACAATCTGTGAGACTTGGGTCTGAATTCTACCTCCTCCACTTACTAGCTATGCAGCCATGAGCAAGTTACTTAACCCCTGTAGACTTTAGTTTCCTCATCAGTAAGTTGAGAATAATTGTGTCTACCTCATTCAAATGGGTACACAAAAGTGTCTAGTCAGAGAAGCCATTCAGTTTATCTTAGTCTCTGAGATGTATCAATTCCCCTTTCCAGTGTTAATATAGCACAGTATAGTGAACAACGCAACATATTTTGGTGTTATCATTGGAATGAGAAATGTCCTGTAAAACTAGTGAAATTGTAGAAAGTACAGAATGGTGATTTGAGGGGTATGTACCACCTAGCAGGGCTTATCAAAATCTTCAGGGTAGGAAAGAGAGACAAAACAAAACTGATTAAACCATAATTTGAAAATGTACATTAAATATATTTTCCATTTAGAAAAAGCTTTAGCCTATTAATTTCAATATATAAATAATAGAAAATAGAGTTGAAAAACACCAGTGTAGGAAAAAAGGGTTCAATTTGTACTAATCCTACAACCTAGAACTATGCTGTTCAATATGTTAGCCAATAGCCACAGGTGACTCTTTAAATTTAAATTAATTAAAAATAAATGTAAAATTCAGTTTCTCAGCCACACTAGCCACATTTCAAGCGCTCAATAGCCACATGTGGCTAGTGGCTGCTCAACAATGCCAATCTAGAAGTTTTTAAAAAAATGTGAAGAAGTTAAATAAGAGTCTGGTAACTGAGGTTTTTGATATAGGTCCTACAAGATTTCTGGAGGGAAGGTTTCTCCCAAAACACTGCACCTGGGATACGCTTCAATCTATTAATGTCAAAATGATCTTTTGCTTCAGACTATCATTTGACATCTGCTCCTATCATATATCAAATGACTGAACCAAGTTTCCTATGACAAGCTTTATGGACCAAAGGATTAGAGGCCAAGCTCTCAGAAATCTAGATGACCAGGTCAGATTTGAAGATGAGATCATCATCACATGTCAGATTATAAAAATCAATTTACATGGTGGATAAAATATATTTAGTTTTTAAGGTACGTAAGATACCATGGAACGTTAGTTAATATGGGAAATCTGATTTGTTATGTATTGCTGTGATTTTATTTATGTTAACAAAGAAAAAGAATGACAGGAAATATAAAGGCATTTCTGGATTTACACATAAGTGTAGGGTATCTAATATTTAGGAAACTAGTACTATTTCATGAACCCCTGCACCTCCTAAAAACAACTAACAACCTAAAACCCCCCAAAACAACCTAAAAGACAACATGGAGACCTGACTCCAGGTGGGGCAACAGGCTAGCTTTTGTCTTCTAGCTGCTTGTTCTTTAGTTCATTTACATTCCTTCCTAGCTGACACTTTCAAGAGAGGAAGGTAAATAGGCAGACTAAGTAATACCAGTAATTGGGCCATTTTTTAATGATCTGTTGAGAATGGCTACATCAAAATATCATTATACCTAGCTATCTGTTTTCCAGTAACTGCAAGTTAGAAGCAATTAATTAAAAAAAAAAAAAAAAAAGAAGAAGAAGAATAGGCCCTGGCTGGTGTGGCTCAGTGGATTGAGCACGGGCTGCAAACCAAAGGGTTGCCAGTTCAATTCCCAGTCTAGGACACATGCCTGCGTTGCAGGCCAGGTCCCCAGTAGGGGGCATGCGAGAGGCAACCACATATTGATGTTTCTCTTCCCATCTTTCTCCCTCCCTTCCCTTCTCTCTAATTATAAATAAAATCTTTTTTAAAAATGGGAGAAGCAGGCAGATTGACAGTAGCATAAAGTAGTAAATGATAAAAGAAAGTCTTTAAAAACTGTGAATATTAGACATAAGTTACAGAGCAAATCAATGTAAGGGCCATTTAGCAGGGGCACTTAGTTTGATATTAAGGTAGAACGTGACCATTAATTTCCAGAACATTGAATTTAAAAGTTTACATTATTTTAAATTTTCAGTTCACTATTAAGATGGAAAATTGTTGTACAATGTAATTTACAAAAATTTCAATTTAAAATGAAACAAAAACTTTTGACAGTTAAAGAAAAAAGCTTGATACAGTCAAATAAACATAGAGGCTCATTTCCAGGCAATACTGGATCATGTTACTGTATTTACTGGACTTTCCAAAACTGTGTTCTGCAATGCATTTGTGTCCTTTGAGACTTTATAGCTGTCTCAGGAAAAAGAGGGGTTCTGACATCAGATCTCAAATGCTGGGGCTATATCCTTTTTGCAGATTTATCAGGTACAACATCATCTTAAAAGTTCTAAGAAGTTATGCAGTAAAAGACATTGGTCAAATCTTGTTTAACTCCACAATTCCCAAAGTTATTTGATCATGCCATGCTCCTTTGTTTCTTTTTAAGGGAGCGGGTAGAGATGGTTGTTGGGTCACCGATACACCTTTAACATTTCCAAAGACTTTTCGGTTAAAAATATTGGGTCTGGCTGGTGTGGCTCAGTGGCTGAATGCTGGCCTGTGAATCAAAGGGTTACCAGTTCGATTCCCAGTCTAGGGCACACACCTGGGTTGCTGGCCATATCCCCAGTAGGGGGTGTGCAAAAAGCAACCACACATTGATGTTTCTCTCCCTCTCTTTCTCCCTCTCTCTAAAAATAAATAAATAAAATCTTTAAAAAAATAAAATATTGTAAGTACTACTTAAAGTTCCTTAAGTATCAAATACCACATACCAGATCAAATCCAAAGGATTATATTTCTAAACAGGAAAATCCAGTTACTCATGGCATATTCAAAGAAACAAAACAAATGTGTGTAGAGCAATGGGGAAGTAGGTGTAACATATCAATTTTTGCTCCTAAAAATGAAATTAACAGAAAATTGATTCAAAAAATTAAAAGCTGTGCACATATTTTCTGTTGGTATGCTTTAGACAGTAAGTTAAAATTCAACCTATTGGCGCTATATATTGACTTTATCTGCTTCTTCAGGGACACACTTTCTTCAAGAGGCTGACAGACAGGATATACCACATTTCACTGATCAGAAGACACCATCATGTGTAAGATAATACTATTATCTCATATATCACTAAGGAAAAAGTCTACTCCTAATTAATGACATGTTAGGGATTTGTAAGACACCTTCTAATTTGAGCAATGTTGAAATGTGAACATACTTTCCTTTCTTCCTTCTTCCAAACATATTCTTCAAAATGTTTTTTTATCTGCTTTCCCTCTTTAAAAGAGGGAAATAATATCGAGCCCTGATCAGTGTGGCTCAGTTGGTTGGGCATCATCTGGCAAAGCGAAAGGTCGCTGGTTCAATTCCCAGTCAGGGCACATGCCTGCATTGCAGGTTCATCCCAGGTCCTGGCAAGAAGGAGAGGCAGCCAATCGATTTTTCTCTCCCTCTTTCTCCCTCCCTTTCCCTCTCTCTAAAAATAAATAAGTAAAATCTTTTTTTAAAAAGAACAATATTGAAGAGGGTAACAATACAAAAAAAGGACAAAAAAGGACAAGATTTAAGAGATTTCTGTTCACCTTACTCTTACACAATTATACTCGGATATCATAATAGCTCTGTTTAAATATATCAAACAACTTTATTTTGTAATCATCACCTGAGGACATGCTTCTTGATTTTAGGGGGGGAGCGGGGGGGGGGGGGGGGGGGGGGGGGGGGGGGGGGGAGTGGGGGAGAGAGAGAGAGAGAGAGAGAGAGAGAGAAAGAGAAACATCACATCCTCAGTTGCCTCTAGTATGCACCTCCACCAGGGACCAAACCCACAACCTAAGCATGTGCCCTGACTGGGAATCAGGAATCAAACTGCAATCTTTTGGTTTATCAGACCAGGCCACACCAGCCAATGCCCAAACAAATTGTTTTTAATTGTTCTGCTTAATTCTGAAAAAACGCAGAACTTTCTCAGAGATGATTCATTATAACTATTACGTATTAAACACTTAAACCATGTACTGAACCAAGTGCTTTTCATTTAGTTCTCACCACAACCCCATGAGGTAGATATTATTTTCATCCCTTGTTTACAGACTAGGATGTTGAAGCATAGACACATTAAAAAAATCGCATAAGATCACAAAGTTATTAAGTGGCAGAGCCAGGACTCAAACCCAGGTCTTTATAACTCCAAAGCTATGTTCTTTAACTCTCTGCCATACATCCAAATTATCCCACAAAATGCCTTCCAAATTTTAAGGAGATAAGTAAAATTGAAACAATTTAACTGCTAGTAACTAATGTATTTGCTTAAAATAAGCCAAATGTATTAAATGATAGTGATATTTTATATGTATACATTTTATCCTGAATCTGTTTATAAAATGTATATATTATATTTGTGTTACTTTTGTTAACACATTTCACTTAACAATTTAGATTTTTAGTTGTTTTACTTTTGCTTTTATGCTACTTGGTATTAAATTGATAAACCAGAATATCTGAGATCTGATAATGTTCCAGGTAAATGATAGTGGAAACTGTATCAACTATGAAAGTGAGGGGGCATCTAATGCCAAGATTTAAAATATAGTTCCTTGGTTTGTCTTTTTACTATGTGAATTGGTGAATACTTGTTATCTACCAAAGCACATATACACCTAGGCACTATCACACTCACGTAGTACCAAGAAAAGACCACCAAGATGTCACTATTATACACTGTGATCTGAACCACTGGGTTCTGGTCTGCACTGGTAAACCGGGCCACTTGATGTCACCCATCATTCCCAGTCTGGCAGATGAGCATGGAATTTCAGAGCAAATCTTGTCAACGACCACAATGGTATGAATTTTTTAGTGGATGATAAATTTTTAAAAAATCTTTAGAACAATTTTTTTCTGCAATTCAGACTTCTGATAAATGATCTGCAATAATTTTGGTCATTCTATAATTTACTAAATGCCATACCCTTGGTCAAGAGTACATATCCCAATTATGCCACTCTTCTTATATAAAATAGATAATATTCATTATGATTTCTAGAAACATACGAAAGAAAAGGCAAAGTCTGCCTATATTTGTTTCTTTAAATAGGTAAGTTTATCTCTTCCTCTTAAAATTTAAATGTACCAAAGAAGTTTCACATTTTGGATCAACCCTATTAGTATTGATAAAGCTGCCAAAATAAAGCAAACTTTCCTAAATTTTAGTTTAACAAAGACTGACATCCTATATTATAATCACTCAAAACAATGAAGTGTTCAGTAATGTGTCACAGTTACTCAACAGTTGACATGTAACAATACCTGTCCTCTCCTCAGATCTTCACTTGGGGGAAAGAAAAAAACCTGAAGGTGGTAAAAATGAAACAGGAAAAGGAAAAGAAACTTAATAAAACATTTTGGTTTTGCAAAATCAGTGATTGTACTTTAATAGAATGTTTTCCCCTAGAGATGAAATATAGGAAATCTAATATTGATATAGTAGAAATACTGTAGAAGCCAATATAATCTTTGAGGTTAAAAATGGCTGCACAACCACTGAAGATGTTTTCCAACACACGGGTCTCATTTTTATAAGGAAAATTATTTAGTTACTATTTTTTTTCAATGCATTATGGATAGTTGTTATGTAAAGGAATTCAAAGTGGCCATTTTTATACAATAGTTCTATAAAGCAAAAATTACTTTTATTTTTGAAAATTGTTCATATTTAGCTTTACTACCATTTATCCTTACTTTACTAAAACTGACCAAAAAAAAGTATCACTTTAGGTCAGGCTTATGATTTAGTAAATATTGTCCCTGACAGCAGTAGCAAGTAATTTGTAGAAATAGCCACAATTCTTAAAATCCATCTCCTAAACAATCAAATATTAAAAAAAAAAAAAAAAAAAACAACTAGCATCTTTAAATAACTCCTAAAGAGTTCTGAATTCACCTGGACTATTTAGGAAGCTATTTTGTTTTTACTCTTGCCTCTTAGCATAGTACTTCCTTTATTGTCCTAAATTTGCTTCTTTAAACATCAGCCTTATTCTAGCCTATCATGTTCTGACCCATGTTTTGAGTTCAACCACAAGGGTTTTTGTTTTGTTTTGAGTACCATGAAACCTAGGTGAGGTTTTGAAGCAGGAAGGCCCTCTAAAGGAATCAAGAAACTGCCTGTATTTTTGGTGAGGTACTCAGGTGCGTTAAAAGTTGTTCATATTTCAACATAAGATTAAAATAAGAACAGAGATAAGACTGATAATCACTGATTTCCTGACCTTCATAATTCATTCAGCGGACATCTACTGGGTCCATAATATGTATATGCCGGGCACTGTGTTAAATGCTGAGGATGCAGAGAAAAAAAGTTTCTGCTTTCAAGAGTTGGTGGAGAACAACCCTGAAATCTTTTAGCCTGGAGAGAAAAATTTTGATTATTTACCCAAGTAAATGACTATTAAAAAAAAATGATTTTAGTCTGGTAAAATACAATTATTGTCTCCTAAGAATTTGCTGGGGAGGCGATGGCATAATAGTAGGCATAATATTAAGTCCAATATGAGACTTCTGAATGAAAATTCTCAACCTTTTCCTCACTGGCTTCAATGTTTCCAAATTTTTATTAGAAGCAATCTACTTGAAACAGCTGAACAACCAAAGGCAACAAAATATTTAAAGGCTATTTGTTAAAATGTAGCTTTAATAAATCTAGGCAACGCTGGCTCTGTTTGCCATAACTTATGCCAGAATATCAAGAAAATTCTTTCAAAATGACAAATTGTGTAATGCTACCTGCCAAGCTCTGGAAACCATGACAGTAACTGAAATAACTAGGCTTTAACAAATGAGACTTATAATAGGTACTGTAATTGTTTCTGAAAAATACATGACCTCCAACTACTGGCTTATTTATTTATACCATAAATTTTTCCACAAAGGATTTGAAGCAGCTACTCTAATATAAAGCAAAGCACATGAATTATATCCACCTGGCTTTGAATTACGGCTCTGCCATTTACTATTTATAATATTTGTGCCCTTCTGGGATTGTTTCTTAATCTCAGGTCCATAATCCTACTTTCTTGGGTTATAGGAAGGATAAAATGAAATAGCATGTAACATAGTGTCTGGCATATAGTAAGTAAGTCCTAAAGAAATACCAGTTTTGTGCCTTCCTTGTCCAAATGTATAATATATAGAAAAAGGATAAGGTGGAATTTTAAATGTTTTTTTTTACACATTGACATGTGCCAAGCAGAAATGTGGACTGATTATGAGTTGCAAATGTTAACATTTGCATCTAAAAATCAGGCTGAAACCAAATTAAAATTCTCTCCACAGGGTCAGCACTTTGAGAACATATTAACCTTTTAGATATAGTATTTAATGAAAAAAATTTCTGAGGGAAAAAAGGTTAAAAGAGCCCCAGAATACTATTTTTTCACACTATCCATTCAAAGACTGATTTAACATTCTAAATTTGATTTTCTTATAAAAGATTTAGAGTATTAGTCTGGCTAACATAATTTTAAATGAAATTCTCATAATTATGCCAGTCTTAAAAGCATGAATTCCTTTTCAAAAAAACATTAGGTAACACATCTCAACGTCTTTCCTATTAAAGAACAGCATTTAGTTTAGGGTTTTAAAATGCGATCCAAGTCGCAAAATACCAAGTACCAATCCTAAGCACTATTACAACTCTACTTGCGTTGAACAGAACAAGTAAACAATTCATACAGCAGTGGAAGTGACTGGGAAAAAACTGAAAAGCGATATGAACTGATCCGTCTCCCCTTCCCCACCATCATTCCCTGAACATTATGTCCCGCATCTCAGATCAAACTGAGCCTCGGTCTTAACTGACGTAACCAGTAACCCTATCCACCGCTCACACTGCGGAGGCCGGCAGGGCAGCGGCTGCCGCCAAGTACACCACTCATCAGAGCCTGCCCCATTCCACCCCCGCGTTTCAGTCATGCTTTCCAGAAATGGGGTCACTCACACAGTAACTATTACACACACGCAGCCTATCATCCTGTAATCCCCCAAAGTCCGCTGCGGGAAAGAAGACAGCAAAAAGTCAAAAAGGAAGAATCACAGACGCGCCACCATCAGGAACTCATTTTCCACTCCGGAGAGGAGCGCGGATGCCCTGGAATGGGTCTCGTCTGGGTTATTTTCGCAGACCCCGAGTTGGTTCTGGGACGGGGGCGGCAGCGAAACGCTCGATGCTACGGTGTGTCCGGGGAAATTCTATTTTGTCCTGTTTGGGTATCTTTGGGGTTTTGGTATTTGGGAGGGTGTCTCAGGGACGGTCACCAGATCTCGGGCGAGGAAAACCAGAAAGCCTTTTACGGAGGCTGCTGATCTCCTGCTGATCTCCTTGAATATCACCCTCTCACCTCCACGGTCAGGAAACTCAAGTTAAACTCGGAGGAACGGGGTCCTCGAGCTCAGCGACCTCAGAAACGGGGGAGGGGCCGGTGAGGACCTCAGGTTTCCACTTTCTCCTCTGCAGCAGCAGAAACCGCTGCAGCAGATGGGGGAAGCAAAAACCTTTGGCTGTCCTGCACCCCTTACCCGAAACCCCCACAGGTCGCCAACTCTTCCCTGGGCGGTTCCTGCCCCCGCGCGCTCGTCTCCCTGCAGCAACCCCGTTCCCGGGCCGGAGTCAAGAGTCCCTGCTCCCCAGTGAACCCAATCCATATCTCTCATTCATCTCCCAAAGCCACCAGGGTCCACGGAAGACCCCAACCTCAGGGCCAAACTTCTCAACTCCTCGCAAAACCCCGTTCCGCCTCCCGCTTCCCCCACGCAAGTTGATTAAATCGGCTTCTTGCAAAGCCCCAGCACCCACTACATACCCCACGCGCCACCACACCACAGCCCCCCAAGCGAAGGAGGGGAGGGTATGGTGAGTGGAATAGAAGGGCAAAGAGACCAATCCCAACTACCCGAACCGGAATCCCGGAGTGAGGATACACGCGAGCGGCAGAAGAAGGGGTCGAGTGGCCAGCTCTGGGGAGGAGAGCCAGCCGGCGGGGTAGAGGGGATGGGGCGCGCCGGCCCCGGCCGCCCGGCTGCACTCACCTCTGCGCTGTCCGACGGGCTCTCCACAGCCATCTTCTGCCACGGGTCCGCCAGCTGCGCCAGCGGCATCTTCCCCCCCGGCCCGCCGCCTTCACCGCCTCCTCCCTCCCCGCCCGCCCCGCGGCCGGCCCCACTCAGTCGCCGCCCGAGCCCCACGGCAGCGGCGGCGGTGGCGGCAACAGCAGCAGCAGCAGCAGTGACTGCCCGGGAGAGGGCTCGGGGTAGACACCGACCCTCGAACACCGCGCGCCCAGTTGGAGACGCCCGCGCGCCAAGCGAGAGCCTCGCGCCGCTGCCCGGCACCGGGTCTCGCCCCTTTCTTCCTCTCCTCCTTCCGCCGCGGGGACTACAGCTCCGCCCCCCACCGCCGGTTCCCGCGCCCGCTCCCAGCAGAACAGCAGCCAGCAGCCGCCGCGCGCTCCCCGACTTCCGCTCACAACATGGCGCCTAAGCGGTACCTGTCTCTCAGAGCAGGGTTCTGCCGCCGCCGCCACCGCGCGCGCACCCGGGGCGGGGCTTGGGGAGACACGCCCCCACCGCCAGGCTTTGCTCCACCCTCCTTCCTCACCCCAGCCTCAGCTTCTGGGCCTCGCCTACTTTCAGGAAGGGCGAGCCCAGAGATCTGGGGGCGTCGGGAGGCGGGGGCAAAGAAAAGGGGGAAAGGCAGGAGGGGTGAAAGGCTGGGAGCCTTTAACTGCCTTGGGTCTGAGCAGGTCGGAGGCTCCTTGAGGATGCAGAGAACAGTGGTCCCCGCCCAGCTGGGGAGGGAGATGGGCAAGGCTCAGGGGGCGCAGTCTGGTGTCAAGGACCCGGCAAAGACACGCGGTGTCTATTCGGCCTGATTCCTCCGTGGGTGCGTGTGGGCATGCTGAGTCAATGGGCACATCCCGTAATGGCCAGGACTCGCCCTCTCTAGAATCACACGCTGGGCATTCACCTGCCCCCCCCACACACACACACCTCCTCCCACAACGGGTACACTGAAGGCTTCGTGCCCGGGAGCCCCCTGGGGGTTTTGGCTCTCGGTTTGATTCAAGTCTTTCCAAATTAACGCTCTTCTGTTATATTTTTAATATTTGGAATTCATTCGTCTTAAATGAGTCGCCCCCCTCCAAGTCCGTAGAGCTCTTAAACCCCCTACTTCTTGCTGCTTGTATCTTCACGAAGGAGAAAACAAGGAGGTTCCTTAAGGCTGCCGGCAACTGTCGGCAGAGGTTGGGGAATTATTCTAAAATATCCTGTTGGCAGGAGCCCGGGGTTCCCGCTACTCTGTTGACTTTAAATAAAAGATTAGATCAAAAAATCAGGCAGGCCTTGGGTGGAGGAGGGGGAAAGAGGGAGGAGTTCTAACTCCTCCTTCCCAAGATAGGGAAGCCCTGGGTTAAGGAAACCCAATCCCCAGACTGTGGTGGCGCCCAAGACGAGAAGGAGATAGTGTAGGAAGAGGCCTGAGCATCTGGAGTGGGTCCCGGGGGACAGGGGTTGAGACCCGAGTGCCCCGTGCCAGGTGCCCTGGCGAGCTCACTGTGCCCAGGCAGAAATGTGTAGAAGTCGCCCGGCCGATTGGAAAGCTAGGGCAGCCATTGGCTAATCGCCTTACAAAGAGAATGAAAAAAAGTAAAGAGAGCTCTCCGGGCTGGCCAGTGCCCCCATTCCCTCAGGCTTCGGCCTAGGCGTCCCGGGCCTCCCACGCCCAGCAACCAAGCGTGTCTCCCGCTGAGCTCTTAGTGCAAGCCTTTTAACAGTTCTCTTTCATCGTCCTGGGACCCAGACACCTAAAGAGCCCTCGCCTTCCTTCCGAATGCAGGTGTGAGGATGAGATTAGAGCCCCACAATTAGTCGGTGGATGGTGCAAAGCTTCTCACTGGCCGGAGAGAGTTAGGTGCTGGGCTCTTTCTGTCGCCTTCGCCTGTGCGCCCCTTGGCCCAGGCCACCTGAGGAGGTTCCATCTGTTTAGGGAGCCCAAGGAGGGGGCCGGAAATCCTCTCCGCATTCCCTCTCCGGCAGCCTAGGAACAACATCTGGGCAGTCTCAGCGTGGTCTGGGGGTGGGGAGGATTTAGGTCGTGAATTTGTCACTTCCCCCAACATACTTGATTCAAATGTTGCAAATCCAATCTGGACCCTAAATCAGCACAGTCTCCGTAATTCCTGACATAAAACCAGCTTGCAGAAGTTTGAAGATGAGTTCTGTATCGTTTTGCATTTGTGTACAAAGTACCTAATTTATCTTCATTTACATTGCAAAGCCAAATTACCATTCCTTACAGCAAAAAGAAGTTGGTCAATCTGGTGAAAGGTAAATTAGCCACCCAAACAGTGATCAATTAACATTCTTGCTTTAGTAAAAACATACGTAGTTCAGACAATTATTGCGTGTCCAGCACTGTTCAATGCTAATTACTCCATTCAAAGAATGAACTAATCTTGAAATAAATCAATTTGTTTGTATACTGAAAAGTTGATTTCGGTGTCAACCTCTATTCATTTCGTTTTACCTTGAGAATTGAGGAATAACTTTTAAAACAAAGTCAATTGGTCTGCAAAAGTAATGTGAATAGTGTTCACATTGCAGGAATTAAGCATTAAATCAACTGTTAATAATGGACTGAAGTACCTCTTGAATAGCTAGCTGTTTTACATGTAGGATCAACTTGGTAATATGTGTGAATTTAGAAAAACACTATTATCCCTCCTTTTGCCCCTAAGAAAACAAAGCAAATTTTTTTCTTTTGGTTAACAATAAACTTTTTTTAAGCTTTTTTAAAATTCATTAATTTTTAAGGGGGAGAGAGAAACATCGATTTGTTGTTCCACTTATTTGTACTTTCATTGGTTGATTCTTGTATGTCCCCTGACTGGGGATTGAACCCGCTACCTTGGTGTATTGGGACAACACTCTAACAAACTGAACTACCAGGCCAGGGCTGTTTCTTTCTTTCATTAAATGCAAGAGTGGGTGCAACTGCTTTCTCTGGCTGGAAAAATTTGGGGAAATCAAATGAGGCCAGGAGATTTTTCTTGTAGGTGGCAACGAAAGGAATTATTTGAACATACAAGCTGATATTATTCTGAGCAGGATTACTTTTTTTTTTTTTTCCTGTTTAAGAGAGAAGAGCCTCTAAGTGTAGTTATTCAAAGAATAGCTGCCTCTAGAGATCACCCTGTGCAGGCTAATGTGGCTCTTGAGCACTTAAAATAAGGTTGGCTGGTTGCAGTTAGGTTGTACTGCAAGTGTAGTATTCACGCCAGATTTCAAAGACTTAGTACAAAAAAAGGATGCAAAGTATCTCATTAATAATATTTATATTGGCTACATGGTAAAGCGATACTTTGAATACATTTAGTTACATATTTGGTTAAAATTAATTTCACTTGTTTCTTTTTACTTTTTATGTGACTACTATAAGATGTATCTTTACATAAGTGGCTAATTTGTCAAGATTGGCATTCTAGTTCTACAGGACAGTACTGCTTTAGAACTTCCCTTTAACACTAATCTTTTTATGTATTCCTACAAGTCATATAATGTGATATCCTCACATTACACTGTCTTTTGGACTTCTCTGTGCAAGACCAGCGGAAAGGGCTGATTCAGTTACCTACTGATTCTATGCCACCACCACCAGCCCACACACAAACGCATACAGATAAACTTCTCAGAACCAAAATATTGGAAAGTTATTGCTTGAAACTACAGCAAAGGTAAACAGCAAACCTCAGTCAAAAGTATGGAGTAGATTTCCATGAAATCGTTCCCAATGTATGACAGGACAACCACATTTAACCTCCTCTATCTCCAACAATTTCCTGCTATAATTATAATCTTCATATACAAGTTTAAATGGGCATTTACTTAAGAAAATAACATTTGTTCCAAAAAATGGAGTTACATCAGTCTGGAAAAGTTCCAAGATGACTAACTGTGGCTCATGGCACAATCTCTACATCATATACATCCAAAATTCACAGCTCTTTTACATATGAGTTTGTCACTACTATAGAAAACTCAGAAAGTGTAATCATCACCTCTCTGAAAAAGCTTTTTCCTTTACACTATGTGAAGCATATTTATTGTTTTATTTAATCTTTATTATATTTTTCCATTACCATTTAGTCCTCATATACCCTCCTCTCCCCAGCAATCACCACCACATTGTCCATGTCCATGAGTGCATATTTATTTTTCACACAAAAAGAAAAAGTAATCACTAGAAACTACCATTTTGACATTAATAGATTGAAGTGCATCTCAAGTGCAGTATTTTGGGAGAAACCCTTCACTCCAGAAATCTTGTAGTTAACTTTCTTTCCAGAGAGAAAGAAAAATAAAGCTTAGACTTAAACTTTATCTCACGTAAGACAATAGTGAAACAAAATACATGGTGACATGTCTTTCACGTGTGTGAACTTAGGGTTTTCTTAGAAATTTCCCAAATAAAAATTAAGAATATTTCCCCGATTGGCACACATCTCAAGAGACAACAGGAATATCTACATCTATTTGAGAGAATACAAATTTAATGATCTTCTCTAGGTACCCCTCCATAAATTTCCATGATTCTAGAGTTGCACATGATGAAAGTTGCTAATAAAATCTGTAAGGAACTAAGCAGGAGAGATTCAATGATATGAATACTTGAAATGTTGACTTTAACATTCTTCCCAGTTAGGCAGTATGGGGTCATGATAAAAGCAGAGACAGGCCTATGTCCAAACTCCAGGTTCCTTTACATCTCCAAACTTCAACTTGAAGGCCTAGAACAGGGTCTGGCACAGAGTCGTTGCTCAACAAATATTTGCAGAATAAGATTTATTTCCCTTATCTGAAAATAAGGATAATAATAACCACCTTATAGAATTGTTAGGATGGTTAAATGTAGATAATGTCTGTAAAGTATTAAGCATGGTGCCTGCCACCTAGAAAGCACTCAATAAATGGAGCTATTGTTTCCCTGACTGGTGTGGCTCAGTGGATTGAGTACCAGTCTATGAACCAAAAGGTTGCAGGTTCTATTGCCAGTCTAGGACACATGCCTGGGTTGCAGGCCCAGTCCCCAGTGTGGGGCACATGAGGCAACCACACGCTGATACCTATCTCCTCTTTCTTCTTCCCTTTCCCTCTGCCTAAAATTAAATAAATAAAATCCTAAAAAAATAAATGGCGCTATTGTTATCAGTTTCAGAAAGGGAATATTCCTGCATGCATATTGTAATTCAAATACTTCACTCTTGAAAGTTATTTCTTTCTATTTGCTATGTGAGCACTTCCTTATAGTATAATCTCTTTAGGGCACTGTTGTATCACACACACATGCACACAAACCATACTGAGTAACTTCCTGTGGAATTCAACAAAAGAGTATGTAGGGTAACGTACTGTTCTGTTTTTCAAGCCACATATGTCGAAATGCAAATGATTACAGGTCAATTGCCTCATAGGCTATGATCAAAACTTTGTTTATGTTATGCTCAAAAGAAACTAACAAATGTATGATTCAAAGTTAACATTATCTGACTCATAGTTATGTTGGGAGTATGGGAGGAACAGGGAAGTATGGAGGAGAGGTCTGTGTCAGACATGCTTTAATGTTTTCTTTTATTGGTTTCCAGAATGTTTAATCCTTAGAGGTGTCATTTTGTTTCAGAGTTGTTTGAAGGGAAAGAATTATGGGGCTTTGAGACTTGACAAGGAACTTAGAAGCCATTTTGGACCTTTAATAAGCTACTGGGGTTTTTTTGTGTGTGTCTGTGTGTTTTAGTTTTCATTTTACTAGAACAGTAAAGATCCATTAAATGTTCTTGTTTATAAACACTTATTCATAAGAGAGCAATAACACATTAAAAATTTATTTTCAAACTGATATTAAAACGGCAGCCTTAACATTAACCAAAAATCACGGTATAAAGTATTCCTTCAGAGGATAAACACTCCCATTTTATAACTATCAATTTAGTTTGGTTGGTTAGAGCAGTGGTTCTCAATTCTCTTCAATCCACAAGTCATTTTAAAGCAAAAACCCAAGGACCACCAGTTTTACTCATCACTATGAATAAAACCCCAGAACTTTATGAAACTGTTGTTTAAGAACATGGCTGTTATTGTGGTTGTGTTCTTTTTTTTTTTTTTTTTTTAGAAAAAAAGTTTATGTTTGTGCTTTTGAATGTAGATTCGAGTCTGCAGCTAGAAAAGATACTTCAAAAAATATCCTGACTTTTTTTAGTGACTTGCATTTAAGACTAGCTCATAATCAGACCTCAATTGGAGAAGTGACTTTGGGGAAACTATGGAGTTAAATAGAAGTCTTATTTCTTGATCACCAACTCAACCCCAAATCTCGATGCTTGGGAAATTTGCAGCTTCAATCACAAAAGTCCTGTGAGTGAGGCAGCACCAAATGAGGCCTGCTGCTGGAAAAACTGGCTGTGGATTAGTAATGCTAAATTTGCTAATGAGGTACATTTCCAACAAACAACACTTCAATTATGATTTCAGTAGCTTATTTTCAAGTCATGTTCCTGGTAACCAGTAAAATAAATAACTTGGGGGGATAAACATTAAGAAATTCCTTTATTAAAAAGAAATCAAATCAAATTTAAATAACATAAGGGATGGATTTTATAGATTAAATAGAATTTTAAGAAACCCTACCTAATGAATCTAGATATAATGTTGAGATCATAAGTAAGCAAGACTAAACCAACTGGAAATAGCATTGGCAGTTTTGGACACTTTACCCTCTTATATGATGGCTATGTTGACAGTAACAGCTAGATATTTATTGAGTATATGCTATGCGTCAGGCAGTATTTTAAGTGTTTTACGTGTATTCACTTCTTTAATCACTGATGCACTCCTAAGAATACTAAATATATATTAATAGCATTTTTATTGTTGACACTATTACAGATATCCCCCATTTCACCCCCTTAGCCCCCCTCCACCCAGCAGCCCCCTTTACCTCCTTATTGTCTGTGTCCATGGGCTATCAAGGCTACGTATATATGCGTATATGTTCTTTGGCATTTAACGGCTACTGAGTACTTGCAAAGTGTTAAATGGTTTACATGCATTATCTTGTTTCATTCTAACAATAGGTTTTATTACCAAAAGTTAGTGTTTTATTCTGATAAAGAATGGATGTTTGTCACTATAATTATTTCTTTCAAAAATTTTCACAAAAATTATTGGGGAAAATATCTATCATAAACTATACTTTGATAAGTACTTATCAAAGTATCTATATTAAATTTATCTTCATGTCATATCACTTTCTTATTCTTTGTTTTATTTCACCTTGGTGGAGACAGCAAGATTCTGTGAATGTCATTTTGAAAAAAAGGAAATTTCAGTTTCTCCAAAGAACATTATAAAGATAATTTTCAAATGAAAACTTTCTTTTCTGTAGTTCACAACGAGTCTTTAGATCACTGTCATGGTTTGAATTATGTTCCCCCACAGTAAACTGCTGAAGTCCTAACACCCAGTACCTAAGAATGTGACCTTATTTGGAAACAGGGTCATTGTAGATATAATTAGTTAAGATGAGGTCATACTTGAACAGAGTGGTCCCCTAATCCAATGACTGGTGACCTTATAAGAAGATGGCTATGTGAAGACAGAAACACTGGGAGACTGCCATGTAAAGACAGAGGATTGGAATGATGGATCTACAAGCCAAGGAATGCCAAGGATTGCTGGCAAACCACCAGAAGCTAGGAAGAGGCAAGGAAGGATTCCCTTACAGGTTTTGGAAGGAGCATGGCCTTGCTGCCACCTTGATTTTTGACTTCTAGTCCCTAGAACTATGAGCAATAAATTTCTGTTGTTTCAAAGCACCAGTTTGTAGTACTTTACTATGGCAGCTCTAGCAAACTAATACAACCATTGAGAAGATTTTTGCTCATATACTTGCATAGCATTTTTCACTTCTGAAACCACTGTATCTACTATTAAAGATTTCCTAAAATAATAGATACATCCCTGTAAGCAATAGGGGGGAATAACGATAGAAAGATATTTGGAATATGTTTGAAATGGATAGAAACAGAGCCTAGAATTTAACTTTTTCAGGTCAAACACAATGCTAGCAAAATAATCCCTGATTTTTATTTATAGATCTCTGGAATCCAGACAATTCTACATGAGCAATTTCCCCATAGTATAGAATAGTATGCACTCACTATTATTTATTAGACTAAAGTGAAAAAATTATGCTATAGCTTCCTAAATCTTTCCCTCTGTCTGGGAGGTCCATGTTTGGGCCAATTGAGTTTTTTATTTAGGAAGTGACTTCTCTAACTGTACTTCCCAAGGTAGTTTGGGGCATTATTACCTACCTAGTTCACCAAATTACAAGTCTAGGGTTCAGCCTCTCATCCTACCATACTCCTTCTTGTCTCACCCTCTACATTATTTGACAGTTGATTATGTTTTCTAATCTAGATTCTTTCAAACTCTCCTACTCCATCACCTTCCGACCCCAAGGTTCAGGACCTCGCCATCTCTGGCTTGTATTATGATAGAACAAAACCTGAAGTGAAATCCAATCAAGCCATTTAGAGTTGCACTAACCAATATGGTAGCACTTGTCACGTATGATCATTAAATTTTAAAATAATGAAAATAAAACTAAATTTAAAAATTCAGTTCCTCAGTCCCAGTAACCACATTTCAAGTGTCAATTTTCACCTGTGGCTAGTGGCTACAGTATCACTGCACATTAAAGAACATTCCATTGCGGCAGAGGGTTCTATTGAGCAGTGCTGCTCTAGAGCTCACTTCTGTTTTAGGCAAAAAGGGGGCAGGAGAAAGAAATTAAATAACATCAGAAGCAAGCAAATAGACATATATATTGAATATGATATATTCTTTAGGTTTAGTTGATCCAGTTTCTGCAACAAGTCAATGCAATGAATAAAAAGGGGGAAGAGGTAATGCGTTATACTAAAAGACACAACTAGATGTAATACATGGACCTTGTTTGGATCCCAATTTGAGCAAGCCAATGGTAAGTACATTTTTGAGACAATCATGACAACTTGATTATGAATGGAAATTTGGTGATTTTTAAATTTCACTGCATGCTGGTATCCGATTTGGACCTTGGGCTGTCCATTTCCCTGACTTTTAACATCTGTCGCAGCTTCAGGTACAAAGGAGGGATCCAGGGCTGGCCACAAGACATCCTGAACCTAATGAGTGAGCAAGCAGAGAGCAAGGCAGAACTAGGCAAATGTGGACATCTGGGATGGCAAAGGGGTCTCTTCTCTGGCAGCGAAAGGACAGCCCGCAGCAAACAAGTCCCTGAGTGCACCGGAACTTTCAAACCACTCTAGGAATGTATCACTCTCTCAGAAATGTCTGCTCTTCAGAAGCAAGATGGGGCTGCGATTCTGAGAAGGATTGGAGGCAGACTGTATTATTAACAGGGAATAATCAATTTGACGAGAAGCCAAGAGACCAGAATTGAGGTCCAGCATCAGGAGATAGGGCTAGCATTAAGGAGAAAAGAAGGTGAGTCTGGGGTTGGAATTTCCACTCATGTTATAAGCCTGGATAATTGGAGAGTCATGTGAACTTGAATCCTGGAGAGAAGAGGACACAAGAGCAGATGTTGTCCTCTTTCTTCCGCCGAGGACGTGCTACATTCTAGAACCCTTTATCTGACAGTGGTCCTTAAAGACAGAAGTGAACCATTTTGAAGCCCCCACTTGCTAGACTGGTTTCCATTAGTTCTGAACTGGGCAAAGTTTGTTTCCTTTGGTTCTCTTTTTCCTCCTCTCCCCAAAAGGTGGGGGGAAGGTCTGTCTTTTAAGAAAGATAGTCTAAAGTTTTATCTTTAAAAAATATTTTATTTTTCATTGTGATAACAAATATATAACACAATGCATTTTAAAGTGCATAGGTCAGTAGTGTTAAGTATATTCACACTATTGTGCAACCGATCTCCAGAACTTTTTCACCTTGCAAAACTGAAACTCTGTACTCATTAAACAACAACTCACAGTTCCCATCTTCTCTCTGGCCACCATCATTCTACTTTCTGTTTCTATAAATTTCACTATTTCAGATACCTTATACAAGTGGAAACATATTTGGCTTTTGTGACTGACTTATTTCACTTATTACAATGTCCTTAAGGTCAATCCATGTGTAGCATATATAGATTTCCTCCCGTTTTAAGACTGAATAATATCCCGCTGCATGTATATACCATAATTTATTGACCCATTCACCTGCCAATGGACACTTAGTGTTGCTTCCATCTCTTGGCTATTGCAAATAATACCTCTATGAAACATGGGTGTGCAAATCCAAAGTTCTTTTACTACGTGGTAGATTGCAAAATAACCATAAATTGTTCCCCTTTCTGTATCCTCATGCCTTTGTGATGTGACTTTGCAGTTTTTCCCATCAAAGTGTGGAGTCTGTTTCCTTACTACTTGAATCTGGGCCAACCTGATGATTATTAGATTTGGCCAATGGAATGAGACAGAAGCAATATACTACTGGTTCCAAGTCTGAGCTTTAAGAGTTCACACACCCTTCTGCTTGCTCTTGGAACCCATGCAAACAAGCCCAGGTTAGATCATTGGAGGATGACAGGGCATATGGAACAGAGATAAGCCATCTCGGATGAGGCCTGAAAGATGTGCATTCTACATAATGGATAGGTAGCAACTATGGAGTCATACTCATAATATTGAATGGTGAGTTTTATCAAAATCCATTTCAACATAATTCTGACAATTGTTAGCAAAGCTGACCTGGCAGCTGATGCAGATACGTAAGTGAGCCTACGAGAGGCTAGTATAAATGTTTTTGTTTGTTTGTTTGTTTTAGTATCAGAAAGGCATATTAGAAAATTCTCACCCTTGAACTGTGTAGCACATGATGCAGTCCTACCATTCATTAAAACTTACTGGAGGAAATAGACCTGTTTCCAAAGCAGTCCTTATACAAAAATATATAAAAAGCAGTTACTGGTATGACTTGTGCTCTGCACGTCTGCCACTTGATATTCCAAAGTGTCCCACCAATGGCTATGGGTACCCATTTTACAGATGGGAGAATGAGGCACCAACAAGCTGTTGTGCCAATGGCTGTTAAGAGTTGCCCTTCTCTGCCCAGCCCAGGTGGAAGATAATGGAAGAAAGAGACTGAGGGGACTGAGTGGGGGTTGGGGGGGGAGGTCTGTGTGGTGTCTTCCTCAATCCCTGAAAGAAGAGAGAAGGTGCTCAGCCCAAGTTGCTAATCTGCAGAATTATGAGCTACAAAATGGTGGTTGTCGTAAGCACTTTCAATTTGCTGTATAGCAATAGATAACTAATACATATTATTTCTCTTTTAACTATATGTATGCTTCCCTGGGAATCGAATCTAGTTTCATAGTGATTTTAATGATCACATCTACATCAAATGACTCGAAATCACTCTCCCTAGCACTGACTCTGATTTTTGCATAGCTCTATCTTGAATTTGGAACTCCATGTTGGATACGCTATTGGGACATCATGTTAACCCTTCAAACACAATAGTGTGAAAGATGAAATTGTCATCAAATATCCAAGCCTTACACCCTGTATTGATATTTCTATTACAATTGGTGGTACTACCATTCTTTCAGTCAACCATACTTGGAACTTCAGTGTCATCTCTGATTCCTTTCACTTCTTTCCCCCCCTTTCTTTATTGATGTTTGAATACAGTTTTCTCCATTTTCCCACCACCACTTTCCCCCATCCTACCCATGCTCACCCCCCACCCTCAATCTTACCCACCCCTGGCTACATCCATGGGTCCCTCATTCATGTTCATTTATGTCCCTTTCCCTTATTTCCCATATTATTTCCCTCTCCCCTCCCCTCTGGTTACTGTCAGTTTGTTGTCAATTTCATCCTTTCATTTCTTCCCATAGTCAGTCAGATAATATTTTCCAAGAAACTTTTCACCATTTTTCCTCTTTTTATATCTATAGAACTACTCACTTATCAAAGCTTCCTTACTGTTCCCCCATCTCTGGCCTCTGCATCCTTAAATTAATCTTACACAATGACTTAAAATTCATTCTTCTAAGATAGAGTGATGAGTTCACTCCTTAGCTTTATTCATTACAAGCATATTTTCTTATGACTGTTTATTTCAACATCTGGGTCATCCCCATTGGTTCTCTCTACTGATTGTTTTTTTTCTCTTAAGTATGGGTCATGTTTTCTTATTTCTTCATATGACTAATAATTTTGGATTGTATCCTGGATATTGTAAATGACGAGTTTTAGAGATTCTGGATTCTGTTCTGTTCCTCCAAAGGAACTTTTTGTTTGTTTTTGCAGGCAGTTAACTTGGCTGAGGTCAAATTCCAAACTGTCTCCCCCATGGTGGGCAGCAGCTGAAATCTTAGTTCAGATTTTTTTAAATCTTGCATAGGCTTCTTGGAGTCTGCCCTGCACATGTGTACTTCCAGGATCAGCCAGCAATTTAGGAAAAGTTTAAATACAGAACTTAAAGTACTACCTTTCTGTCTCTCTCCATTCAGAGATTTCCACTCCCCACCACCTCATTCTAAATTCTTAACTTCAAGTTAGTAAGACTGAGAGTTTAGCTGCCCTGCTTGGTGAAGACCGGGACTTGCCTCCAGGCAAAAAGTTATAAAATAAATATGGGAAACTCACAAAGACCTGATGCTGTCCTTCAAATGTTGACCCCTTCCAGCATCTGCCTGCTTTCATTTGCTGTCCTGTGTCTTCAGGTAGGATTTAAAAAAAAAAAAATCTTGTTTGCTGGGTGGAAAGGGGTAAAGGGGTAAAAATGAGACAACTGTAACAGCATAAATAATAAATCATTTAAAAAATTTTGTCCAGGGTTTATAGTTGTTATATAGAGAAAGACGGTCACAAAAGAGCCATGTGGACATTATCAGGAGTAGAATCGCTTCACAAATTAAAAACCTTCCATAATTCTTCAGTGAAGTCTGTGGAACAAATCTAGGACTTGATATCTATCATAGACTTTCACTAAATGTGTTACCCATGCCTCCCCACTTCTGCTAAACACTTTCCTGTCTCTGAGCTTTTGTTTACTTTGTTCCTTCCTGTTAAATGCCCTTCTCATCTCTGTCTATCAAAATGTTATCCATCTTTCAAGTGCCTCAGGGCCTGGTCCTCAGGTCTCTGTTCTACTCTGTCAACACTTTCTCCCTTTTGATCTAATCCAGGTCCATGGCTTTAAATACATATATGTGCTAATGACCCACAGATCTATAGCCTCAGCCCTAATGTCTCCACTGAGCTTCAGATTTGTATATGTAACTGTCTACTTGATATCTCCACTTGGATGTCCAACAGATATCTCAAGCTTAACATGGTCAAATTAGAATACTTGTTTATCTCTCCTCTCAGCCTCTCTCCCTCTGCAGGCCTTCTCAATTTCATTAAATGTCATTGCCATTCATAAGTCAAAAGCCTAGGAGTCATATTTAATTCCCCTACTCTCCTCACATTCCATCAGGAAGTCTTTCTGGCTCTATCTTTACAATCGATCTTGGATCTATCTACTTCCCTCTAGCCCCCTGGCTACCAGTAAAATGTAGTCACCACGATCTCTCACCTGAACTCTCCCATTTGCCTCTTGAGAGGTATCCTTGCTGCCATTCTTACATAGCTACAAAACTTTCTCCGCTCTGCAGCCATAGTGATCTTTTAAAAATGCAAACCAGATCATATTACGCTCCTGCTCAACCCTTTAGTGGTTTCTCAAAGTACTCTTTCCTATGCCCTACATGGTCTTATGTGATTTGAACCTTACCTACCCTTTGACTTCATCTCCTATCACTCTCCCCTTTTGTCATTATACTCTGCCCACATTGCCCCACTTCTATTTCTTGATTTCTCCAAACTCTTTCCCTTTCACTGGAGCACTCACTTCACTCTCAAATCTTTATTTGCTTGGTCTGTCTTCCATGTTGGATTGCAACCTCTGTGAGGGCTGGGACCTTTCCAGTAATTTTTTTTGAAAGATGGAATGAATTCAGCATCAATGCATTTTCTCTGCAAAGACTTTCCAGTACCTTTCTGATGGCAATATACTCTCACTCTCCTTGAATTTTATGTCCACATCTCTTTTAGCATTTACCACTTTGTACAGTATTTCATGTTATAGTCATTCATGTATGTGTTTTATCCTCCCAAGTTAACTGTGATGTTAGAATGGGCAGAATCCCTGCCTGATTCATCTGAATATTTCCCACATGGCTTACTACAGGGCTTTGCACGGAGGGATGTTGATAAGTGTTGAGTGAATGAATAAATAACCAAGTCAATATTTATTTCTATTGACAGGGAGTATCATTAACATTAAAAACAGTGCCAGCACTGTCTTAGTTAGGCTATTGCTAAATTCTTTTGGAATAAATAAAACATAATTCACCAAAATCTGTTTTATGAAATGTTTTAAGTGTTTTGTAATGTTTTAGTGCTTAATTAGAAATGGAGGAAACTACTACAGTGTTCTGATTGAGGTACATTTGAACAACACTGCCTGAAATGTTCAGGCAACCAATATATCTAAATGTTCTAAAAACATACCAATGAGTCATGACTAATTCAGCCAGCAGAATTCCATGGGTATGTTCTATATAATAGATAGGTAGCAATTATGGGCTCATATTCATAAAGTTCAAATGGTGAGTTTTATCAAAATTCATTTCAACATAATTCCAGTTCCTGAAATGGAAAAAAATTCACTTTAATCATACAAATCTCAGAACCGAACCTCAAATAGATTCTTTTTATGATGTCATCTTCCTCCTTGGCTCTGTTTTACTTTTTCTTTCTAGTCTTACAGTCCTTGCTGCTGAACTATGCCTTTTCCTGGTACTATTTCAAGCTTCTACTCAGCATCTAAAGTCATTCACCAATTCTATTAATGCCATAACACCTTCATCTCAAAGAGAAATACTTTTTAATACACTTTTCTTCTAATACAACTATTCACAAATTTTATTGCCATCATTTGCTGGTCATTTTTTTGCTCTTTTTACTCGCTTTATTGACTTTTTGGTACAGCAAGACCAATATTTTAGACTGTGGGTTATTTATTTGGGGGTGCTTACTTACTTATTTCCATTTTTATACTTTTGTATTTTGCATGTATTCTGTTGTATTTTGCTCAGGTTCAACAAAGTAGAGTTTTAATATATTGAAAGGAGGAATTGAAGAATAGCCAACATGGAAAATGTATAATTGAAAACTATGTGACCAAGGTAAATGAAATGTAAAGTTAAGATGTTCTTAGTCTTGAACTGCAGAAGACATTGCTTATAAGTGACATTGTGGAACAGAGTATTAAATAATTCAATACCACTGATGTCACTGTTATTTGCACAAAAACATTTGACTGAAGATGAATAATCTTTTCTCTCTTCAAGTTACTTTGCATGAGAAAATTTTTCCTTCTCATGCAGTTTCAATTCTATTCATCTCTCCCAATAGTTAAGCTTTTAGAGTAATGTGCAATAGTCTAGTTAACAAAAAAATGAAGCTAAAATATTACCCTTTTGTATTTATACCAGGGGTAGCTTATCAGGACATTTTTGACTTCAAAGAACTGAAGACTCAACTAAAATAAGCTTAAAGAATAAGGAAATTTATTATGTTATACAATAAGAGGACTAAAAGTAAAATGCATGGTTAATTAATTCAATGACTTGACAATATTATTAAAAACCCAGGCTCTTTCCATTTTTTTACTCTGCCATTCTCAGATAATTGGTTTGGTCCTCAGGCTTGTCGTATCATGTTTGCAAGATGACCACAACAGTCCCAGCTGTCATATGTAGACAAAATAATTTTTTTCTCATAGTTCTGTTGGCCAGAAGTCCAGAATCAGTTGTTGGCAGGATTGATTTCTTCTGGAAGTTCTGGAGGAGAATCTGTTTCTTGCTTCTCTCTTAGCTTCTGCTGGTTGCCAGTAATCCCTGGTGTTCCTTGGCTTATAAATGCATCCCTCCAATAATACCTTTATCTTAACATGGTGTTCCTTCTTGTGTGTCTCTGTGTCCTCATATGGCCTTCTTATAAGGTCACCAGTTAATGAATTAGGGGATCTTCTTAACCTAGTATCACCTCATCTTAACTAAATGCATCTGCAAAGACCCTATTTCCAAGTAATGCCACATTTTGAGGGTCCAGGAGAACATGAATTTTGAGACAACACTATTTAATGCAGTACAGTGGCTAAATGCTTTCTACACCCATGTGACTCCTTGGCAACTTAATGGGAAAGAAAGAAGAATTTTTCCAGAGGAAAAATTCTTTCCTTCAGTAGTCTGTCTGAAGGAAAGTGATATGAAGAACATTGTAGCCAACTTTCATCATTATTAAAAATTATACTCCAGCCCTGGCCAGTGTGGCTCAGTTGGTTGAGTACTGGCTGGTAAACTGAAGGGCCATGGGTTCTTCATCAGGGCACATGTCTTGGTTGCAGGTTTGGTCCCAGTAGTGGTGCATGTGAGAGGCAGCCAACTGATGTTTCTCTCCCTCTCTCCCTCTCTCCCCCCTCCCTTTCTTCCCTCTAAAATAAATTTTAAAAATTATTTAAAATTACATTCCATATATAAATGTTTAACACATTACTATATATGCAAGTCTGTCAAGCCTCTCTATAATGTTTATGCACATTTGCATATACATGTGTGAGACTACATGAGTACTGTAGGTAGCAGACAGCTTGTTTTGTAGGGAGTGATTAATGACAAATATGCATTTGATGAGGTTTCAATAAAATTATATTAAAAGAAAGCAAAAGCAGAAATAGCAAATTCTGATTAAATAGTATTTAACAAAGGAGAATTCTCAATACAATATAATTCTCCCAAATATGTCCAATCAGTTGTAAAATTCTTTTTTAAAGATTTTATTTATTTATTTTTAGAGAGAATGGAAGGGAGGGAAAAAGAGAGGGGAGATATATCAATGTGTGGTTGCCTCTTGCACAGCCCCTATCGGGGGCCTAGTTCACAACCCAGGCATGTGCCCTAGACTGGGAATCGAACCATGACCTTTTCATTTCCAGGCCAGTGTGCTATCCACTGAGCCACACCAGCCAGAGCAGTTGTAAAATTCTTGACGCAATCTTTCCCAAGGCTTCTTCCTTTCACAAATGTAAAGTCAAGGAAACCCATTCTTAAATATCTCTGGCACTATCATCGCTCTACTCTTCGATGTTAAGATGAACACAGATTTTAACATGCTGGACTCTCAGGGTAAAAACTGACCAGTAATTTATCAGAGTTTCATGAAAAATTGCTGAACTCAGACCACTTCCCAACATTGCTAGAAAGAGCAGGAAAGCGGATAGGGGAATGAGGAACTGGTTAATATAGAAAACTCCTTTTTGGTCTTTGTGACAAATATGGTTAACAGATACAATCTTCTTACCCTGTGCAGACAGTCTAGAAAAATTGGTGGATAAATTGTCACAAATATAGAGGCACTCTTCTCTTTTGCTTATGTAACAATTGTCCCACTTATAATTACTTATTTGTGATCTTCCTCTTTCTAATGCAAGCCCCATGAAAGCAGGGACTAAGCCTGACTAGTTTATTTTTGTATGCTCAGAGCCTGGCACAGTGGCTGACAAAGGGAAACAATGAAATGTTTATTGAAGTGAATTGAAATAGAAAAAGGCTTAAATCCTATGGATATAGATAACTCTACTCCTAAATATTGAATGAGATTTACTGTGACTCTTTTAGAAGTGTTGATTTTTTTTTATAGACAATGTATATGACTGATATTGCAAGATGGCCCTCATAACCAATCTCCCCATCTGCAGTTGACAGCATGACCATCCAAAATGAAGAATACATCTCCCAGTTTCCCTTGCAACTTAGTGTAGCCAATGGAATATTAGCAGAAATGATGTGTGGTAGCTTCCAAGAATCTTCCTTAAAAGATGGTCAGTGTGTGCCTTTTGCCTTCTATCTTATTTTCCCTTTCTCCATCTTGCTACCTAAAGCACAAGTATGATCACTGGAGCGTTAGTCACTATTTTAGATCACAAGGATGAGGGTCACACCCTACGGTTGTAAGGGGCTTGGGTTCTTGGGGACTTTGTAAAGCAGGGCTGCTATATCAGCCCTAGATTGCCTCTCAGTTTTTAAAAACTTCTCAGTTTTTACATGAGAGGGAAATAAATTTATACTTTGTTTTAGCCACAGTTATTTTGAGTTCCTATTATTTGCTACCAAATCTAATACAGTTGATAGAGATAAGATTTTAGGATGTAACAGCAGGAATATAGCTCAGTGGAAGGTCACTACTCTCAGTTGACAGCTGATAACCAAAGAGGTTAAATAATCAGGTCACAAAACTGGAATGGAGGTAAAGCCAGGTCTAAAATCCAGTTCATTTCAGATCTCTTTACTACTCCAATTGCCTATTTAATAACAGATCTATCAAAATCAATTATAACCTGATTCCTATTTTCCCATTAACTTTAGTTATAATATCACAGGTATTACCAGTCACAAATAAATAATATTTTTGCAAATTGACTTCAATATTTCATGAACAAGGAGGCGTTTCTTCCATATCTACTAACCCATTAGCTATATGCTTTAAAAAATCTCAGAATTTTTTATCTGTTTTTGAGGACAATGAATTGGGCTAAAACAGCTGGATTATAAGATAATGTTTCACAATTAGTGTAGTCATATACAATATAATCTACATTAACTTGAATATTCTTTAGACATGATTTTAGATTAGTACAGAAAACTACCTATTTTATCAAGTGTGTATGCCAAGTTTATCAATAAGACATATTTTTTTGTGGACTGTATAATAAAAGCTGAATAAGGAGGTCATGAGAGTTGATGCAGTTTCCAGAAGTTACTACCTTAAGAAGAAGCTCAGGCATTGGGGAAAATCCTTAACTATAAACTATATTAAGAGTAATCAAGGACAGAGGGAAGGACTTCTCTGGCTGAGTTTTGGTTCTCAATCCAAAATAGTTCATGCTCCATTTCTTACTAGTACACATCTTGGAACTACCATTGCTAGACCTTAATCAAAGATCACATACACAATAATGATTCTTTTTCTAACCTGATTGGTGCTTCCCATTACAGTAAATGGAATAATAACACATAACTAGAAAAATGGTCAAACAGTGTCAATAGATTGACTATGAAATGTATCTCTCTGGCATGATAAAATTGCTAATTTGATTTTAATAATTTAGAATTTGTGGGTTTATTTTATTTACTTTGTATAAGCCTTAAGAAAGTTTAAATAATAATCTGGTATAGAAATATTGAAGGGAATATATGTTTACTTCCCTGGTATGGGAGAATGTTGAGGACATATGTTGTACTAAGGCAGTAATTCATAAATATTTTGAGGTCAGGATCCTTAGAAAATTTGAAGGAATTTATGGGTCTGTCCCCCCAAAATATATATATAAAATCACCTTAGCTGTTCTCTTCTGGACACTGCCTTTATATCTACTTGGTTATCATAGGATCCCCAATACCAGTACAATATGAGCTCACTCATGGCTGCATCTGATTGGTCAGTAAATGATCACCTGATTCAAGTCAAATTACTAATCAGAGTCTAAGACCAACATTTTAGAACAGAAAAAGAGAAAAAGGACCAGTCTGCCTTTAGATATTTGAAAAAGTAAGATGTAAGGCTCTGAACTCATCGCTAGTCATGTTTTCCATCACACGGAGACAGTCAGTTTGCAGCAAGGGACAAAGATAAAGCCAATCAGAGAGAAGTATGATAGAATTCATCAAGTATGTCTTTTACTCTACAGGTGTCTAAGGCTCAGCCAGTCACATTTCTGACTTTGGATTCTGTATGAAATTTTTATCCTAATTTCTTCTTTCTGCTTAAACAAGTTTAGTTTGGGTTTTATTCATTTGCAGCTGAGAGAGAACTGCCTACAACACACAGATAGAGGGGATTTACCAGGAATGAAGGACTCTGTATTTGTGTAATTGATTGTGATGAAATGGTTCTGGCTAATTAGACATGAATTATCTACTAAATAAAGTAAATTTGACACATCTCATATTTACAAAAGTTTGTTAGCATGTTAGATTTTTATATACGTTTAATTTAAAACTTTGTTTCATTAGCAATGTCCTACAATTCATACTTTTTCCTATTTCAAACTTCTCCATCCATATTTATCAAGAATTAAAAAAAAATTTTAAGTGCTTTTAACATTCACATATTGATTTTCCTTTTGAATATAAAATGAGAGAGAAAAGAAACAATAGCATGCTACTTTATTTCCTCCTGCTCTAGGAAGCAGTCAGGTTCCAGCAAACCATAAAATAAAATTTATAGGAGTCTGGTTTGTGAACCAGATGAACATTTTATTAATTTATGTAGGGGTATAGACATTTCTAGTGACTTGAGCCACAGAGTCTGCTCTCCAAGGTACTCCCTTCCTGGTGAACTTAGAAACATCTTATCAGAAGGTCAAGTGGATGAGGGTGGAATTACACAGAGAAGAAATTGGATAATTATAAGAGATGTAGCATCCGGGCTTCAATAGATCCTAGTGAACTACTCTTCTCAAAAACAGCTGCAGTCAGTGTGAAAGATCTAGATATCCTTCTCATTGCTCTGATACATTTTTTTTCCTGGCATCTACTCTGCTGGATGGACCCTGGATATTTTCTGGAATTTTTAATTTGCATCAGAGACATTGCCTTCTCTCTGACTTTTGACTGATTCACTATTCATGTAGTTTCTGATATTTGCTTCTACTTCTTGGGTCTGAAGCTCTTTATTACTCTCCAGGTCCAGCAGGTTTGACCAAGGGAAGGTCCACAGAAAGCCGACTGCTGAGAGCAGCTCTACTTTCTATAAGAATAAATTTCATAAGATGAAAAATATAGAACAACAACTTATGTAAATTGTAGGGTTATACCCTAAGACCGAACATGTAACCTAATTCTGAAAGGAGAGACTAAGCTCTTTAAGGATGGAGTAATTTTTTCCTTCCAAGTCTACTCCCATTTAATAAAACATGAGAGGCCTCCCTTTTATAAATTGGTAGATGTTACAGAGTCTCCATGCTGAGAGATACTGTCTTTTATTATGTTTGCAATAGAGTAGAAACTACATGCCGTATTTCATCAGAGAGATTTTGTCAAGAATCTGGAAGCCCCTCATATTTCCTGCTTTAAAATATTCATGGTTCTTTTTTCACTGTCCTCCTGATCTCATAAATGCTATGTGTTTCCAAAAGAGAATAGTTATAGGCTTTAGAAATGTACATGGTTATGACATTGTAGCTAGGGCCTGACATTTAGATGGGTTCATATTCAAAACATGTCTTTCAAAATTAGCATAGGAGCCAAGGAAAATAGTCAGAGAAAGGTGACTATGCACACACTTCAACGTTTTATTTCAGATATCAAGTAGGAAATGAAATGGTGTTCTTGTGAATAAACCATCTTAGAAGTGGATCCTCTAGTCCCAGTCAAACCTTCAGATGACTGCAAGCTCAAGAGAGACCAGGAACCCAAACCTCCCAGCTAAATGACTGACAAATCTTTGACCCACAGAGACTATGAGGTAAAAAATGTTTATTATTTTTCTAAGTTGCTAATTTTGAGGTAATTTGTTATGCAGCAGTAGATAACCCAATGCAGCGCATTAGGTACTATGCAATCTTGCCCAATGCTACTTCTCTGACTGTGTTACCTTATTCCACTATTCCCACTGCTCATTGCTTACAGCCATGGTGATCTTTTTGTTATTTATTGCCTCATTAAGCGTGTGCCCTCCTCATTAAGTATGTCTGCACTCTTTTCCTTCTACCTGGAGGGCTATTACCCCAGCTCTCTACATAAAGTACTCCTTTAATTTACCTGTGAAAATAAGATATATATTTTATTTTTTTAAAAGGGTTTTTTTAGATTTTATTTATTTTATCTTTAGAGGGGAAGGGGAGAGGAAGAGAAATATCAATGTGTGGTTGCCTCCCATGGGTCCCCTGCTGGGAACTGACCTGCAACCCAGGCATATGCCCTAACTGGGAATCAAACCGCGATCCTTTGGTTCGCAGGCCCACGCTCAATCCACTGAGCTACACCAGCCAGGGCTAAGATATATATTTTAAAAATCAATCATTTTTCTCTTTTCTAGCAACAAGTACCTAGAAAAGGAAATTGAAAAAAAAAACCTATTCTATTTATATTATTAGAAAAAAACACAGAACATTCATAAGAGAAATCTAATAAGAAAAATTCAGAACTACTATACAAGGCTTAGAAATTTGAATTGAGGGTCATAAAACAAGATCTGACCAAATGAAAAGACACTTCTAATCTTGGAGGAGATAATATAAAAAACTTGATTTTCTTTAAATTAATATATTAATTCAATTAATTCTAGTTAGAATGCCAATGGGTGAATTTTTGTATGCTTTTTAAAGAACTGAATAAAATGTCCTTTATTTCTTGTATTTTTTTAAAACAAATTTTATTTTATTTTCATTTTTAGAGAGAAGGGAAGGGAGGGAAAAAGAGAAGGAGAGAAACAATCATCAGCTGCCTCTTACACGCCCCCAACCAGGGACCTGGCCCAAAACCTAGGCATGTGCCCTGACCTGGAATGACCTTTAGCTTTGCTGGACAGTGCCCATCCCACTGAGCCACACCAGTCAGGGCAAAATATCCTTTATTTCTTAGGTGGAAGAGTAAATGTCTGAGAAGAGTCAAGGTGTTACTTTTCTTTTCTTTTTTTTTTTTCAAGGTATTTTTAAAGAAAATATCAGAATAGAAGAGGCAACATTTTGCCACATGAGGGAAAATATTATAAGGCCCAATTAATATGGTAATTGAATAAGAGTAAACAAATGGTGTAATGGAAAAAATATAGAGTCCAGAAAAAGATTCCAACACATATAAGACTTTAGTAATGACAAGTAATTCTGTGAGAGAATAGAGAATTGCAAGAGAAACAAGGAATTACATGAGAAGAAATTTTGATGAGAGAGACATAGAATTGCAGGAGAGATGAGGAATTATGGGAAAGTTTTGGGAGTGACCAAAATTGTGGGAGACAATAAATTTTGGAAGAGACAAATAACTGTGGAAGAAACCAGAGAATCATAGGAGAAAATGGAGAATGTGGGGGAGATGTATTTGTGGGAGAGAATGGAACACTGTAAGAGAAGGAAGAAGTGTGGGGAAAAGATGGACTATTTATTCATTCAGGCAACAGCATGAACACTGTCCCCCACTACCACAAATTATGCAGTCCAGTGCCCCACATGGGGGGAAATTGCAGGGGTCAGCACATCTGGAGGGCAATGGGTAAGCCTTGTCTTGGGAAAACCACCTTCATGATCATGGTATCTCCCCCGCCAGGTAAGTATGAAAGGTAGACTATTTAATACATGGGATAAATTTAAAAAAATGGACAAAAGACCTGAATAGACACTTCTCTAAGGAGAACATACAGAGGGCCCATAGACACATGAAAAAATGCTCAGCATCACTAGCCATCAGAGAGGTGCAAATTAAAACCACAACAAGATACCACCTCACACCAGTCAGAATGGCCATCATAAACAAATCAACAAACAACAAGTGCTGGAGAGGTTGTGGAGAAAAGGAACCCTAGAACACCGTTGGTGGGAATGCAGACTGGTGTAGCCACTGTGGAAAACAGTATGGAATTTCCTCAAAAAGCTAAAGAAGGAACTGCCTTTCAATCCAGTGATCCCATTGCTGGGACTATACCCTAAGAATCCTGAATCACCAATTCAAAAGAACCTATGCACCCCAATGTTCATAGCAGTGGTATTTACAATAGCCAAGTGCTAGAAACAGCCTAAGTGCCCACCAGTAAATGAGTGGATAAAAAACCAATGGTACATTTACACAATAGAATACTACACAGCAGAAAGAAAGAAGGAGCTCCTACCCTTCATAACAGCATGGATGGAACTGGAGAGCATTATGCTAAGTGAAATAAGTCAGGTGGTAAAAGACAAATAACATATGATCTCACCTATAAGGGGAGCCTAATCAAAAAAACAAACAAATGAGTGAAATAGAACCAGAGGCTTGGAAATAAAGAACAAACTAACAGTGACCAGAGGGGAGGGAGGAGGGGGCATAATGGGGGAAAGAAGGGGAAGGGTCAAGCAAAGGAACATGAATAGAGGACTCATGGTCACAGACAATGGGAAGGGATTGACTATGGGAGTGTGGTGACAGGGTAGGGGTGAGCAATGGGGAAAAAGGTGGGACAACTGTAACTGAACAATGATACATTTTAAAAATAAAATAAAAATAAAATTCTGTAAAATCAAAAAAAGAAAATACATGGGATAGGCTTAATTGGCTTGAGCATCTGGAAAAAAATAAAATTGGACCTTATATATTGTACACACAAATAAATTTCAGATGGGTTAAACTCTTAAATGTTAAAAATAAACAATAAACATCCTATTAGATAATCTAGGAAACTACATGTAGCGGGTAGGGTGGGTAAAACTGGGCTCAGGTATACTTGATTTTATAAATTTATAAAAATGTCTGTAACTTTAATGGAAAAAAAACCCCAGTATGTTTAGGAAAACATTAGCAACAGCAGACATACATAATATAATTTATAAAAAGGACTTTTTAACTCAATGTAAAAATAGGCAACAAATTTAAAGAGGCAATTATTTCAAAACTCACTCTTGGAAATAATTTATTGACCTATGTTCTCAAAGGAGCATATGTTTTTATTCAACAGCAGAGAAACATTTAAAAATCTAGAACAGCTTACACTATATATATATATCAACAATATTCTTTGTAGAATAGGCAATTTGAAGATAAGTAACCAAAAATTATAGTTACCTATATGCCCCAAAATTTCTATATTTCTATTTTATGCATATAATTTCTCTGCCAGTAGAAAAAAAAGGCCAAAGTGAAAATCTGAATAGTCAACAACACTTGAAAAGATGCTATTAGCAAAGGGAAAGGCAAATTAAGGAAAGAATAAGACATTGTTCAAGAAACAGGTACAAAATTTAAGAGGATCTATAACTCTTATTGCTGATTGAATGCAGGGAAAAGTGAACTCTCATTAACTGCTGGATGAAATTTGACCTACCACAGCTTTTTTTGCAAAACAATCTGGCAGCATCTACTAAAACTAAAAATATCCATGCCACTTGACCTAGTCATCCCTTTTCAGGGTATCCAACTCTTAGAAATAAAGAACAATTGTGAACATACATGTACACACAGACACATTACTTCTAGTGGTGGAAGATGGTTATCAAAGTAAATCTCCAATAGTAGGTAATGCTTGCATAAATTATAGTATAGCCATTCAGTGGAATATTGTACTATCAACTAAAAAACGAATGACATGTATTCCAGTTAATGTGGATATTTCCAAATGGTGTTTTTGAGTGAGAAAAGCAAGATACAGAAAATCATGTATAATATAATCCCCTTTTTCTAAAACAATGATTAAAATACCCCCTTAAATGTATATGTGCAGGTGTTTGTATAAACTATGATGTTGGAGAAAATATGTATTGAGTAGAGACTAAGTTGCCATCATGGATTATTTGAAAGGGGGATAAATGATGGAGACCAGGGCAAGAGATGGGGAGAGGGAAAGGAAGCTGAACAGGAAAAGAAGAAAAAAGGCAAAATTCAAAAATCCAAATGCTTATGATATGATCACATGTATGCCTTTTAATAAAATTATATTTGTGAATAGAAATGTGAAAAGGAAAACATTTTAAATGTGAGTACCAGACTTTTTTAGAAAAGGAGAGTAAGTATTCTGAGCTCAGGGCATAATTTGAAAACATTCTTGTAAGGTGAATTCTTGCATGAAATTCTTTTCATTTTTCTCCGTTCCTCTTCCTCTTTCACTAGAAGCCAAATACCAGAAAACAAGTGGTAATGCAAAAGTTCTAATTGCCTTCTGGTTATCATAAATTTTCCTTAAAGAAAGAGGATTACATTTGTCAGCACACCCTGGAATTTTCCACAGAGATGTCCTTTAGCAGAGAACAATAAGCTTATAATTTGCATTTGCTCTTTAATAAACACATTTGTGATAATATAAGAATATTTAAATTACTTAGTCAAATTATTTAATGTCCTATTTGACTGTCAGGGTCTTGCCGGGACACAGATGGCACATTCAAACTGGGTAACTGAAGAGGATTTGATAGATGGGCTACTTACAAAAGCATCCTCAGGGGTTATGGAAACCAGAAAGGGATAGTGCCATTACTCTGGAAGTAGTATTATTGAGAAGCTGTTACCACTTCTAGGCCTGGAGGAGCAAGGAGGGGGAGTGGCTGTTGGGACCCACGTGCATGGTCTGGGTTGTCTGAAAGTACCTGTGGTCTTTAGCAGAGGGATGCAGTCAACCTGTAGAGATTCTGTGGAGACAAAGCTGAGGGAGTTAATACCCCAACGTCCTGTTTTTCCTGCCCTCTGATGCTGTGCATTCTTCAAACCCAATTGGAAGCCAGAAGACAAAGGAGCTCAGTGATGCAGTCCATACAGGTCAGCCTCCAAGAGCACATAACTGGGTAGAGAAAGATGGATAGTGGATCTGAAGGGGCAATATTTCATTGCTTTTTTTCCACAGCCAATTTCTTCAGATAATTAGATGGTTTGTAAAGATGAATCATAATATTCAACCCATGGCTTCAATTATCATATGAACTTGGACTTATACTGTCGGGAATCCATATTTGAAAGCTTAACATGAAGCCATCTGACACTATCATGTGACTTGATTAAATTAGATGCTACCCCAAACACAGAAGAGAAGGTCCCAAGCTTAAGACTCTGGACAAGAAATCCTGAGACAGGAGTTGGGAAGGAGATTAGGTAAAGGAAAATTTAAGTTTTCTCAAGAGAGAGGAAAAGCTCAGGTCACAAGGAATGATGCTTAGAAGATAAATCCACTAATATAACAGTTTTGTTAAAGTTAGTTATGTTCAGATGTATGTACTCTATATGCAGAGCAGAGATCTTTTGTACAGGATAGAATACCTGGGTTCCTGGAGCCCTGATACTACTTAATTCTTGCAATTTGGGTAACCCATCTTCCTTCTCTGAGCTTGTTCTCATTCCCTGTGTCAGAAGAAGTTCAGACTAATGATCTCAGCTTTCATTTGGTTCTATATTGTATGACGCTATTATTTCACCCAATCAGAAAATTTAAGAATGACTTAAAGCTGAGTTAGAAAAAATAGTTCAGAACATTCCAAACAGGAGTCTAATTCAAATTATGATTTCAAGCAACTTCTGATTTTCCTCTCAGGCTACCTCACCATAGAATTCAGCAAGTTACTAAGAGACAATAGACCTCCCTGTTTAATGAACACCAAATTCATGACATTTTATCCTTAGGGAACAGCATCAGTGGGTACAATGGAGTACTCTAGGAATAGGCAATAAAAAGTGGGGGATAATTTGGTTTTAGTATATTGTATAATAGCTGAAAAACACTAAATAATCTACACTTTACTTCTTGTAGTATCACATAGAAATCTCAGAACGACAACACTGGGGAGAATATAAAAGGAATGGAAAACACAGAAAGATGGATTCATGGTACACTATGGCCTATTGTACCCCTTCCTATTTAGCAAAGAAAGTGAATATCCCAAGGCTACACCAGAATTACATGATCATGTATAAAAATGGCAGTAACATTACTGTGGTATGCTAAGAAAGTGGCAATTGAAGCCATAGTTTAGTTTTTTCTTTACTTCTTATATAACAAATGATATGTTCTTAGAGCATTTTAATAAATGTATTTTCTCTCTCATGCTGGAGAAATAGCCATTGATATCTATAGAAACTTTTGTGGTAATGATATTTGCTACCAAGAGTGTCTCTTAATTTTAGAGCAACATTGATTTAGGTCTACTTGATTAACTCATATTAACAAAAATAAAAAGAGAGGGTCTTCCAAACAGGGGAGAGGTGGAAGCAACATATAATTTGTCAAGATATGAGTACGAGTAACTTTATTTTAGAGATATTAAGCTCCAGTAGTAGGCAATAATACCTAGGAGCCTAGAAAGCCAATATTCTATGACAGTAAATGTTGTATGGAAGATCATATTTTGTGATACAATACGGCATGGGTCACCAGTCAACGTTGTATGGGGAGAGATTAAGACAAGTTAAAACTTGAGATCTGGCCTTCCTGCTAGGGGAAGAGCAGTGGGGGTTGGGAAAGAGAGAAGATCGAGTTTCACAGATAAAGTACAGTATCCAAAGGGGGTAGTAAAAACATGTATTCCGGGGAAGAGGATTTCAGGGGCAGATTCCTGAGAGTTCTAATGAGTGGGTTTAAGTACCTTTAGAGGAAATCTATGGAGGGGAGAAAAGGGTGAATCAAGTTAGACAGGCAGCTAGGGTAAGCTGGTAGCAGGGCCTCCTGCTGGAGTTTTGTAACAGAATTGTATAAGTTTGCTAGAGCTGCCATAAGAAAGCACCACAGACTGGGTGGCTTAAACAACAGAAAGTTACTTTCTCGCAGTGCTAGAGGCTAAAAGTCCAACATCAAGGTGTCTGCACGGTTCCTCTTGAAAGCCGTGGGGGAAAGATCTGTTTCAGGCCTTTCTCCAAGACTGTCATCTCTTTGTGTCTCTTCACATCAGCTTCCTTCTATGCATGTCTCTGTGTCCAAAGTTTCCCTTTTTGTAAGGACATCAGTCATACTGAATTAGGGCCTGTCCTAGTGAACTCATTTTAATTTGATTATCTCCGTAAAGATCCTATGTTTCAAATAAGGCCACATTCTGATGAGGGCCAAGATTTCAACATGGATTTCTTTTTTAGTGGGAGGGGGGCACAATTCAACCCATAACAAGGACCTGATGAGCACAGGAAGAAGCCCAAGTGCTACAAGGAATTGGGGGATGAAGCCAGTTCCTGAGAGAGGAATTCAGACACAGAACCCAAGAAAGAACTTGGATATTAGAGCAGGGGCACATGGTGGACAGTCTTGGAAATGAGACAGTTTCCAGAACTGCAGACTGAGGCCAAGGCTGAGCCATACTCTAGTGCCTGAACTGAGGCAGAGCTACCGAAGGATGGGCTAGAATTAGCTATCTAAGAAAAGGAATTCTCAACTTCTAGGAGAGGGAGGCTAGCCAAAGCCAAGACACTATGGGGCTCCATGAAGAAGTAGAAAGTTTCATGGGAAATGGAAAATCAAAGTGAGAGGAGGCTTTGACTTAGTGTACTCCCTAGTGAAGCCTGTACAGAGAAGTTCCTGTGAAGATTGCTTGCTCTTCCTCAATTCCCCAAATAGGTGTAGCCAGAAGCTGATTTACCTTTGCTCTTGATCTCTTCAAAACTGGAGGGTGGTGACCCTAGGTTCTCAAAGGCATGTCAGGCTTCTGAAGGCATAGGATAAGTATGGTTCATATTCCTAGAGCATCACTTTAACTTGGAGATTATAATGGAATTAAATGCAAAATTAGTGTGAATTTTTATAATGAATTATGAGGCTTGAGAGAAATTTCATGCTTGCAGAGTGCAGCTTACTGTTTGGGTATCCATGTCCCCTTGACACTCACCATTCCTGTAGAAGCGTATTGGTGTCTTACTGCAAACACCTGCAACTCTCCTTGTGAGGGTTTTCTCTTGATTAGAGTATCAGGCAGTTAATCCCAGGAACAGCCCTTATCAGGGGTGTCAAACCCATTTTCACCGGGGGCCACATCAGCCTCACGGTTGCCTTCAAAGGGCCGAATGTAATTTTAGGACTGTATACATGTAACTGCTCCTTAACAGTTAAGCAAGAGCTTGGCACTGCCACCAGGTAGAAACAAGGTGCCAGGCTGGATGAAAAAAGGTAGAGGGCCGGATTCAGCTCCCGAGCCTTGTGTTTGCCACCTTAGATAATGATGATTGGAAGTTGTAATTTAAATATCCCAGCTTCCTTGACCTTGGTGGGCAAGGGTAGTAGAGTGGGAAGGGGAAAGGAAACTTTGACTTATGTTCTACACTGTCTCCCAGAGTTTCCCAGTAAGATTGGGCCCCATGCCTATGGAGATAATGTGCTGATTAATGCACCCTGGATTGACTTCCTTCCGTTCCTGGTTCACTTTCCACACACTCCCAGGCTTCTTGCGATCACCTCCTGAACAAACTACTCAAATCCTCATCTCTCGGTCTGCTTCTGGGATAACCTTCCCAGAAAACACTGAGTCTGACCTGAACCAAGCCCCTAAACTACAGTGGATGGGGTGATGGTAGAATTTTAAGTGTTTATATCCCTATGCTTTTAAGGGAATTTTGCTGATAAATTATGAAATGCTGACCTAAGAGACTTAATCATATTGCACTTGAAACTGTTAAACCAGTGGTCCTTAAACTTTTCCCTAACTTATCTGTGAGGTTCCACATATTATTTTCAATAATTTAAGTGAATCCCGATAAAAAATACTTTAGATTATTCTCCTTTTATTACCACCACAAATGGAAATCTAAAAGTAGCAAGAAGCCAAAAGCAACACACCAGCCCACACTGAAGCCCAGTGCCCTCAGGACACACCACAGGTAGCTGAGGAATCACCCTCATGATTCTCCCAGAGCTGGCTTCATTTCCTCGAATGCTATTTACCTTTTACTTGAAAGATATGTACATAAAAATATGATAGTAGATTTATGAGCTGTTAGAAATGATTCTTTTCCTTTGGCTGTTATTTAAAAATGAGGACTCTTTACAGTTGCTTAATAACACACATTTAATAGCAGAGGTGCCCCTTGTCTTGAGCTTAAAGAGTACAAAGTGGTAAGTGTGAATTATTCCATCACCCTTCACCCTGCTCATGCTTTATTACTTAATAATAGTGCTTTATGCAGAGTGTAAGCTGGCCACGTAAGAAATGATTGTGGTAGCATGCTAAAGAGGAGGCACATTGTTGCTGCAGCTTCTGCAAATGTTCCTGTATGATCTGTGCACTTAATTTTTATTTCAATCTTTTATTATTTCTCTAAACAAATTTTGGTAGCAAATAAAGGAATACAATAAATAAATGAAACAATAAACAGCTTGCTCTTGGAGTAAATTGAGTGCTAGTAGAGGCATGTTACTATTGATCATTTATTATGCTAAGTGAAATAAGCCAGGTAGTGAGCAACAAATACCATATGATCCCACATATAAGTGGAACCTAATCAACAAAACAAACAAGTAAGCAAAATACAACCAGAGACATGGGAATAAAGAACAAACTGACAGTGACCAGAGGGGAGGGGGAGGGGATAACAGGGAAAGAAGGGGAAGGGCCAAGTCAAGGAACATGTATAAAGGACCCATGGACAAAGACAAGAAGGGGTGAGGATTGAGAGTGGGCAGGGCATGGGAGAATAATGGGGGGAAAATGGGCACAACTGTAATTGAACAGCAATAAATTTTTTTTGAGAATCTTTATAGTTTACCATTATTCTTTATTAAAAGGCACAGTGGGGAAAAGAGTGCAGTGATAAAAAGCTGTACCAATTTAGTCTTGTCCCTCAAAAGATTCCTTAAGATAAACAAGCAGGTATGTATGAGAAAACATTTAAATAACAATGATAGAATTGCTAAGAAAGATATATCTGAAGTGAGTCTACAGGGATGCTAGAATGTTTTCTATTTAATTTTGTTTCTTTTTACTCACATTTCTATGCAAGAATGTGGGATGTGGGATAATAAGGTATTTCTAAGGAAATGAACATAATTATTGATTTGTGATGTTATTTATGGAGAAACCACTAGCAAGATGCATTTATGTTTACTTTTTAGGGTTTACTTTTACTTTTGTCTTGATTAGAAAGAAACTTCATAAAATTAGTGCTATCATAAATGGATTATTCACCTCATTTGTTTACTGAAACACTGAGGTTTTTTTGTTTTTTGTTTTTTTTTTTCAGACCTGGACTTAAAGGGTAGGGCCCTTTCTTCATTTTTCTAAATTTAGAGACTCCAGTTTTAAAGACATGTTTCCCCTGCAAGAATTGAGTCTCTAGGCTTTGTGTTTCGATATTTTTTGTCCTTGGAAAAGCAATATGTATATATTATGAGGTAATTTTAGTAACTCATCTATTATTTATAATCTTTAAAATATAGTTGTCTTTTCATGAAGGGTTATAGTGATTTTTATCTTGCAACTTGATCCAAATTTTGGGATCATGCAAAATAGCTTAAATTCTCTGTATTCTGGGATTTAAAAAAAAGTCTGCTAAGGCATTTGTAATAAGTAGGATGCATGTGACACAAAAACTGCAGGATTATAATTGTTTTAGTGTGACCATTTTGATTTATTTAGGACATTTGTAAAGGTCAGAGAAATGGCCACTTCTAGGTGTCAATGAAATTAAATGCTAACTTGAAATTCAAAATAAATTTGAATATTGTAATGATATCATATCTTTTGTGCAGTAAAATTGGCTTTCTCTCCCTACTTCCTGTCCTGTCATCATTTTTTATTGTAAAAACAATATTATAAAATCTAAGAGTGTTAAGAAAAACAAAGAATATTGCCAATACTGCTATCATTTCTAGTCTTTGCCCATACACATGTATATTTTTAAACATAGTAGCAATCATAGTATATGTACATTATATTCTGCTTTATTATTTAATCCTCTTTTTAAAAGAGATCTGGAATTTCTGTAAAGAGATTACAAAATAGGACTAAGGAAGTTATGTCATGCCAGCTTGGGAAAAAATAAAAGAGGGAACATGTGTTGATTGTGTGAGTTTCAAGGTTTTCAAGAGTGATGTAACATTTACCTTAGATTTTTTTAACAAGAGACTTGAACAAATGATTTTGGATTGGAAAGGGGTATGCAATGTAATTAAGCTAGAATTTGCGAATGAAAGTACAGCAGCATTTGCCTTCTGCCAAATTGCTAATTAAATGCCACAGAAGACTTGCATATTTAATTTTAGCCATGTAAAGAATGTGCAATAGTTGGTAGGCAATGGTTTTGGCCAGGAAATAAATGATTATATTTTTAGATCATTTGCTACTTCTGTTAATTTATTACCTTTTGATGTAGCTAAAGTGTAGAAATAGAAAAGTTCCTTCATTTGATCCAGAGTTAGCCTTTTGTGAGGCAAAAAAGCAAGGTACTTGAGGCTATTGGCAAAAGAATGGTTGAAATAACATGGGATGAGTTCTAGAAAGAAGAGGGAAGGACATGGAGACAGAGGAAGGCTGATAGATGAAGACAAAGCAGGAGATGTTAAGGGGCCAGAGGTCTCTGTAATAAGAACAGATGTAATGGCAAAAACAGAGCAAGAAATTTGAAGATTGGAGGTTTGTATTCAGTTGGTTTATTAAAGCCAAAATAAAATCTGAAATGTAAGTGAGTTGGCCTATAAAATATTTTTTGTTTTGTCTTGGTTTTAATGTTGTAAAACATTTGAACCAGAATAGAGAACAAGGCATGGGAATTGAAATCCATTCACAAATTCATTTATGCACTAATTTGACAAATACCTTGCCAAGCCCTGCCTATGTGCCAGGCACTATTTTAGAGGCTGGGAATACAGTAGGGAATAAGGTAGAAAAAATTTTTAAAAAATATATCTTATTGATTATGCTATTATAGTTGTCCCACTTCCCCCTTCATTCACTTCCACCTTGCACACCCCCTCCCACCCACATTCCCCCCCTTAGTTCATGTCCATGTGTCATAAGTTCTAAAGCTTCAATATTTCCCACACTATTCTTGCCCTCCCCTGTCTATTTTCTACCTACTGTCTATGCTACTTATTCTCTGTACCTTTTCTCTCTCTCTCCTCCTCCCACTTCCCTGTTGCTAACCTACCATGTGATCTCCATTTCTGTGGTTCTACTCCTGTTCTAGGTGTTTGCTTAGTTTGCTTTTGTTTTAGGTGTGGTTGTTAATATCTGTGAGTTTGCTGTCTTTTTACTGCCACATTTTTGATCTTCTTTTTCTTAGATAAGTCCCTTTAACATTTCATATAATAAGGGCTTGGTGATGATGCACTCCTTGAACTTGACCTTATCTGAGAAGCACTTTATCTTCCCTTCCATTCTAAATGACAGCTTTGCTGGATAGAGCAATCTTCGATGTAGGTCCTTGCCTTTCATGACTTGGAATACTTCTTTCCAGCCCCTTCTTCCCTGTAAATTTTCTTTTGAAAATCAACCGATAGTCTTACAGGAACTCCTTTGTAGGTCACCGTCTGCTTTTCTCTTGCTGCTTTTAAGCGTCTCTCCTTATCTTCAATCTTGGTGATGTAATGATGATGTGCCTTGGTGTGTGCTTTCTTGGGTCCAACTTCTTTGGGACTCTCTGAGCTTCCTGGACTTTCTGGAAGTCTATTTCCTTTGCTAGATTGGGGAAGTTCTCCTTTATTATTTGTTCAAATAAGTTTTCCACTGGTTGCTCTTCCTCTTCCCCTTCTGGCACCCCTATAATTGGGATGTTGGGATGTTTAAAGATGTTCTGGAGGTTTCTAAGCCTCTCCTCATTTTTTTTGAATTCTTGTTTCTTCCTTGTTTTCTGTTTGGTGTTTTGTTCTTCCTTCTGGTCCACTCCATTGATTCGAGTCCCAGTTTTCTTCCCATCACTATTGGTTCCCTGTGCATTTTCCTTTATTTCACTTATTGTAGCCTTCATTTTTTCATCTAATTTGTGACCAAAATCAACCAATTCTATGAGTATCCTGATTACCAGTGTTTTGAAGTGTGCATCTGATAGGTTGGCTATCTCTTGGTCGCTTAGATGTATTGGCTCTGGGGCTTTGATCTGTTCTTCCATTTGAGCCATTTTTTTTTGTGGGAGGGTCTGGTTGTGCCTGTTACATAGTGAGGAATGGAGCCTTAGGTGTTCACCAGGGTGGGGCAACCCAGTCTCTGGGTTGTGATGCTGTATGTGGGGGTGGGGTCCAAGAGGGAACTATGGTGCTTGCTCTGCTCTCTCTCAGATTTCAGTCCCTTCCGCTGTTTCCCCCAAGCAAACCGGGCCCTTCTGGTGCTGGTTCCCAGGTGGGTGGGCTTGTGTATGTTCTAAGACCCTGTGGATCTCTCCAATGAACTCTCCTGTGAGGCTGGGAGTCTCTCCTGGCACCTCAACCCCCAAAACGTGTTTTCAATTGGTGCTTTTAGGTTTTATTTCCCAGCACTGGGGCCCTGGGTTGGGCGGTCTGTCTTGCTCCCCATTTTCACCTTTTTCAACTGGTTTATCTGCATGCGAATGTGTGTCCGCAGTCAACCAGCTGCGTTGCATGCCTCACTGGGTCTGCCTGTTGCCACCCCACACCCAGGGTCTGCCAGCCACCACCTGCGCACCCAGCATTGCCAACCACCACTGTTTCTTGATGTGACCCCTCTCCACCGGCCGCTGTCTCCTCCCCTCTTACTGGTCTGGATAAATGGTTGTCAGACTTCCTTACAGTTTAATTTTCTGTCAGATCTGGTTGATTTTTGTTTCTAAATTTTTTGTTGTCCCTAATTTTGGTTGTGTGTGGAGGCACAGTATGTCTGCCTATGCCTCCATCTTGGCCAGAAGTCAGAAAAAAACTTTGATGGTTTGAAATTTATACTCTAATGGAGGAGTTGGACACTTAACAAATAAAATATCAAATTGTAATGAAAAGAATAAATTGTAGCAAGGGCATAGAGGCATGAGGGCTGGGGAGCTATTTTAAACATGATGATTAGAGAAGTGAAGAGGGAAGATGGAAGGAGGAATATGAAGGAAATGAAGGGGGAAGCCAAGAAGATGTCTGGGGGAAAGATGTTCTAGGCATCAGAACAGCAAGTGCAGAGGTCTAGAGAGGGGAATGTGCTTGGCAAGCCTGCCCCTAAAATTTGTGAAGCCCAGGGCAAGAGTACAAATGGAGGACCATGAACTTTATGTATAGATGTTAAAAGTTATAAAACAACCTGTCATCCAAACTTGACTAGTATACCTCAATGTTGGCTTGGAAGGTCAAGTTTAGATGTAAAATTCTTGGACTACTCAGGGTTCTGCACCAGGGGTGTACCCCCTTTCTCTTCCCACCCCAGGATTCTCCCATGAGGGGTCTTTCACAATGTGAGTGGACAGCACTGCCTGCATGTCCAAACTCTGTCCCTACAGCCCCTATCAGTTGCCTTCTGATTGTTCCCTGGCACTAGAGATGTGAACATTCATGACACAGTCTATTCTTGGGAAGATGACCCAGGAAAGGGGACCAGGCTGGCCCTGAAAGCCAGCTCTTGGCTATTTGGGCAGCATATTCATGGATCCTGAGTACCCAGGATATGGTATAGATGGGGCACAGGCTCTAAATAGGCATTGGCCTTTGACCTCACTGAACCTGCCCTGTGGGGAAGGGTGTGGCTGAGGGTTAGAGAGAGAGTAAGATCCTCAAAGTCATGGGACTTGGGGCAGTGGGCTCCTTTTGCCAGGATGTGAGGGTGGCAGTTTTGCCTGTCACACTTGAGGAGGAACAAGGAGGCTATTTTTCAGATCCTCAGGATTTGAACTGTGATGGTGGAGATGATATGAAACTTCCGTTTTCTGGAGGGTCTATAAAAAGTAAAGGAAGGAAGAAAAGGAAACCAGAATATATGGAGCATCTGTGCCAAGCCTGGCTGTGTGCAATACGCTTTTGCTCGTGTGATCTAATTTAATCTTCCAAACAACCCTGGGAAGTAGGCTTCACATTCTCCTGCATACAGGTGAAAAAATAAAAAAAATCCAGCAAGATCACTTCCTTGTCCAGAGTCACACAGCCAGTGAGTCTTGGAGCAGAGGCTCAAATCCAGGGTTTCAGCTAATTCTAAAGCCTGTATTCTTCCTACTATACAACATCGCCTTTGAAAGTTATGCTCAAAGAAAGACTTCATCTGCAATGAGAGTGAGCAGCAATAAAGAAAGTAAAATCCTATACTGTTCATAGAGGAAAATGAATGCAGGGATCCTTAATCCAGAGCTGATTCCAATCCTGAGGTCCCCACAGCTCCAGGGAGTCCATGAGGATAGTATGTGAGTTTAAAGCCTTTAGGTATTTTTCTTTTAGTTGATGTAAAATGTATATATAGTGAAGCATGCAGATCTCGTATGTACTGTTTGAAGAGTTTAGTTTTGTAAGTGCAAACACCCGAGTAACCACCATTCCAATGAAAATATTTCTTCCAGACATATTCTTCACTCCAGAAATTTCCTGTACCTATTTCCCAGCAATCTCCTTGCCCAATAGTCAACCACCTGATTTCTGATAGGCAAGTGTTCTGATTTCTATCACTATGGATTTATTTTGCCTGGTTTGAGTTTCATGTAAATAGAATCATGCAGTAGGTATTCTTTATATCTGGCTTCTTTTGCTATGCATGTTTTTTTGAGATCTATCCATATTATGATAAAAAAGCAGTTCTCTCCTTTTTATTGTTAATTATTGCATTGTATGACTACACCACCATTTGTTTACCTGTTCACTTCTTATTAGGCATTTGGGCTGCTTCCTATTTTGGGCTATTATGAATAAAGCTCTTCTAACCATTCTTGCTCATGTATTTTTGTGACTATATGTATTCATTTATCCTAGGTCTGTGTCTAGGAGGAGGACTGCTGGGTCATATGGTAGGTGTAGATTTCACTTTTTAAGAAACTGCCACACTTTTCCAAGGTGGCACTTTTACACTCCCACCAGTAGTGTATAAGACTTTAGGTTGATGATGTTACTTTAAATTCAACATGTTTAATTTTGAAATATTTCAAACACAAAAAGAAATAATTACATGAATAATTGGCAGCCTTTATTCTACCACTCAGATTTAACATATTAATAATTATCTGTATTTGCTTCAGATCTTAATAAATGAAATATTACAGATGTACTTTAAGGCTCTCTCTCCCTCTCCTTTCTCTTCCACCCCCCTGGAAATTAGCATCATCCTGAAGTTGATGTGTATCTTCCTACGTCTGTCTATTTTTAAATATATGACATAGTATATGAACCATTTTCAATATTTCACCAAGTCTAACAAAGATGGCATATTTTCCTGTGATAATCCTGGGTGCAGTATTTGAAACAGCAACATCTTAATAAGTTAATTAGATTCTTAAAATTTTAAAATTTTGTATTTATTATTGTTTACTGATTCTGATATATATTAATTAGGTTGATTATACCTACAATTAATAGAAAATGTGGAATATTAACTTTCTTTTAAAGGCAGTTTACATGGCAGTTGAAAATCCTTGAAAGCTTAGAATCTTGTAATCCTTGAAAAGTAATGAGAAAGTATTGGCACTTGAGCTGGTGAGAACTGTAGAGCTAATACAACCTTCCCATATCACAGATAAGGAAACTGATTCACATACCAGTTGTGACTTGCTAGGTTTTTATAGCTAAAGAACCACCAGGCCATTATCAGAACTAGGTCTTCTGATGCCCATTTTAGAATTCCCTTGACCTCACCATCCGGCTTCCATGCCACTGAAGGTGATTAAAGATAAAGGAGGAAGGAAGGAGAGAAGAAAATGTGATGTGGAGGCAGGAGGAAGCAAAAACTTCATAAAAACAAGACAGCAGAAATGTGGTATTTTAAGAAAGAAGTTTGCCCTTCATATGAATGATTCTTGGATTTTGGTGTATATTTTTGGTAGCAGTATGCGGTGAGTCACTAACAAAGAGCTTAAGACAGATGAGTTAACATAAATGGACCAAAATAAGCTGTGGTCTCTAGGCTGAGCAGCTGTTGGACCAACCTGCCAGTATTTTATTTCCCAGAGACACTTGCAGCAGGTATAAGTGAGCGGGCAGTGAGTGCTGCATTACAAAATTCTATTCCATTCACAGTTCCCTGTGCCCAAGGTGTGGAAAGGGGAAAGGGAAAAAAAAAACCAGTTATGTATTGAAGCTCCACTTGGTAGAAGAGGGTAGGCAGGGCTGCAGGCTGCGGCAGGGTGCACAAGTGGAGGTATAATGCAGAGGCACAGGAATCAGCCCTGAATGCGCCACTTGCTGTGTAATCTTTGTCTACTCTGTGGCTCTATTTTTCATTTCTGAATGAGTGGCTTGGATTGGATGACCTCCTAAGTCCCTTCTAGTTTTAAAATGTATATAACTCACATTTATTGAGCACTTACTTTGTGCCAGGCACCTTGTGAAGTGTTTTACATAGGAATTTTTTCTCCTTGGTTAAACCTTTGAGGTTGTTTCAACAGTACTCCCTTTTTGCAGATAAAGGAACTGAGGCTTAAAGAGGATAAGAGCTTGCCTGAAGTCACATAGTGAGCAATGGCAGAACCTAAACTCAAACCTGGGACTGTCTCAGAAACCTGGTTTCCTAATCTTCATTTTGTGTTGTGCCTCCACCCTAAGCAGGAAATTAGGAATGAGTTGCCTTCATATCCTTCTTCCTCCCTGTAGCTTTATTTCTGTTTCAAATCATTATGCTTCAATTGCACTGTAGTGGATTTTCAGGTCCTAATTGGAGCCCCTCACTGCATCCACACACTGCACTGTGGGTGAATGGAGTTAAAGATATAATCAAATTCAGGACACACACTTCACACAGGATAGAAATAGCATTGAGTAGGGCACAGCAGGGCCATTTGATTTACAGGATCATCATCATCTTGAATATTTTGTATGTTCTCTCCAGTGGACACTCTGTACTTGGTGTTCCTGCTGATGTCACTGGTAGAGATGTCTCATGAAGAGACGCCCTGTTTGAAAAGCTGATTCAGTAACCTCCTCTATCCTGATTTAATATGATATGGCCATAGCAACAGTGGTAATAATGGCAGCTCTTCTCTTCCTTTTCATTCATGACACTAAATTAACACACCTCTTCCACTGCCATGCTTCCAATAAAGACTCCAGACATAGAAAGAGCATCCCTTCCTCCAATACAAACTAAAATAAATAAACTCAAAGATAGTGGGTGATTTCATCTTACTTCTGTTCAAGATCAACTTTCAGTTAGTGACTGACAATCATGCTTTTAAAGTCTGTTGGGATATTCATGACTGAAATCACACTTCCCATAATTCTTTCTTTGATGTCTACATATACAGGGATGGAAAACTGAAGCAATATCTAATAATTCAAACCAATAAAAGCGCTGCTGCTTCTATTTAGTTGGATGTTTTAAGAGACAGCATCTTTGAGCTGGAAAGGGAAGGGAAAATACACTCAACCTGCTGCAGTTGTATATATCTGTAATGAACTATCAGGGAGGAAAACTAAGAAAACAATCCCATCTACAATTGCTTCGAAAAGATAAAAATATCCAGGAATAAATTTAACAAAGGAGGTAAAGGAAATGTACTTAGAGAATTATAAGACACTAAAGAAAGAAACTGAAGGAGATACAAATAAATGGAAGCATATACCGTGCTCATGGGTAGGAAGAATTAATATCATTAAAATGTCCATACTACACAGAGCAATCTATAGACTCAATGCAATTCCTATCAAAATACCAATGGCATATTTCACAGAGCTAGTACAAATGATCCAAAAATTTATATAGAACCACAAAAGATTCCGAATAACCACAGCAATCTTGAGAAAGAAAAACAAAGTTGGAAGTATCACACTACCTGATATCAAGCTATGCTGAGCAAGTGAGTAAATGTGGATTTGCATTTAAAAATCTTTTAAACCAAAAATCAAGTCAAGTTTTATTGAATTCTGTGTTGTATACAGTATAGAATCAAAGGTGAATTGGCCTAATGAGAAATATACAATTGATCATATAAAATGGCAGCATGTAATAAATGCTATAAAAACAGATGCCAAAGTGTTAGCAGAGCTAGAAAGAGACATTTTAATTGCTGCTTTGAGAAAGTGATATTTGATCTGGCCCTGGAAATATTTCTGCAGTTTGGGATGGGTGGGAGAGGAGATAAAGAAGGTGATGGGTGTGAGTAGCGGGGAACAAAGACTCTGAGGCAAGAAGTTCAGGGTACATTCATGAAATAAAGAAACCTGAAGTGGCCAAAGTCAGGGAGAGTTATGGGGGAATGACAAATAAGAGTCTGTCAAAGCAGGCTGGGGCTTGCTCCTAGAGGGCCTACGTTGCAAGGAGTTTTGCCTTCACTCCACCTGTAGGGATGAAGTTTAAAAGGTTTCAAATCAGAAGAGTAATTTTGAAGGGAGAATTGTTATCCTTCCTAAATTATTTCCAAAATATATGTTCACTTATAGAAAAATCTAAGGAGCCAATTCAACACAAAGAGTAGAAACCTGATAGAGTCATTGCTATCACTTTCATATGTCAACTCTAAGATACTTTTTAAAAAAATTGATATAATTCTCATACCATAAAACTTGCCATTTTAAAGTATACAGTTCATTGGGCTTTAGTGTATTCACAATGTTGTGCAACCGTCACCACTGTCTTAACTCCAGAACATTTTCATTACTTCGGAAAGAACCCCTTCACCCATTAGCAGCCACTCCCCACCCCCCTTCTCCCCAATTCCTGGCAACCACAAATCTACTTTTTGTCTCTGTGTATTTTCCCAAGATACTTTTCTATGCATATATGTGCAAATAGATACTATATTTATATTAATACAATTATGCATATATTTGCTTCTCCCCCACCCACATAAATGGGTTTGTATATACTGTGAAGTAAGCTGTTGACTCTTGAACATATCAGGTTGATTTGTGCAAAATTAGTGTGGGTGACAGAGCAAGGATAGATTGTAAAAAAGAGGTTGGGGGCAGTAAGAATGTTTAGCAATGCCTGCAGCTGGGTAGACAAGAAGTCATACAGGCATGATCTAGGATACCAGCAGTCCAGTGAATGCTGTGGTGTGCTTCCAAGATCCACGTTTCAGGACTGAGGCACTCGTTACCCCAGCTGCGGGAAATACTGGTGACTGATGGATGTCTGTTGAGTCTCCTTCTGGGCCTTACACTTACCTGAGGAGATCTTGCTGGCCCCTAATCACATTCTTTCTCTATACCCAATGATTGGTCAGTGTCAGGGGAGGGTGGTTATAAAGGCCCAGACACCTTCCTCAGTTTGGAGTATCTGTGAAGGGGCATTCCAGCTCTTGAGCTCCCTAAAAGCTGAGGATTTTATCGTGACTGTGTTGCAGCCCGACTCCATCCTTTGTCCAACCCTGCTGCCCTCATTCCTCCATAGGTGTTGTTCTTAAAAAAATTCCTGTACTCACATCTCTACCTCAGAGTCTGGTTTACAGGGGACCTAACACGTAGCAAATAGAGGCTGGAAATGGAGATGGCATAGGTAGATATCTTTATGGAGCAATTAAATGAACAGAGCATAGTGATAGGTTGGAGATGTGGGTTGGGAAGGATGTCAGAGTTAAAGAGAAGGAGCAAAACAAACACATATATGTATATATAATTTATACATTCAATTTATATATATATAAATGCATGCATTGTTTATATATGTAAATACATAATATAACCTCAGGCATTTACCTACTGTTTACTTTGTTTGACAAACAGTTCTGGAAACTGAGGTACAAGATGAGTTATATCTGGTTATTTTATTCATTGAATCCCAGTGTTTTGGAGCAGACACAGAAAAAAAAAACAGATAATTCTAATACAATTTTTTGCACAGCATGGTAAATGATAGGGAAAGGTGATGAGGAAATATTAAAGGAATGAAGATGCTGCTAAGGTTCTAAGCCAAGATGTCTTGAAGCTATCACATGATATGGAGAATAGATAAGATTGCAATTATGGAGATCACATGGAGGGTTAGCAATAGGGGAGTAGGAGGAGGAGGGGGGGAAGGTACAGAGAATAAGTAGCATAGACGGTGGGTAGAAAATAGACAGGGGGAGGGCAAGAATAGTATGGGAAGATTAGAAGCTAAAGAACTTATGACACATGGACATGAACTAAGGGAGGGAGTGTGGGTGGGAGAGGGTGTGCAGGGTGGAGGGGAGTGATGGGGGAGAAATGGGACAACTGTAATAGCATAATCAATAAAATATAATTCAAAAATAAATAAATATCAGAGTTAATATGCCCTCCAAAGAGTTGGAAATATGGGTTTGGAACTCCTCAGGAAGGTCATGAATAGAAATATATATATTTAAGTGGTATCTATAGAGAAATGATAGTTAATACCTTGGGAGTAGACACAATTGTCAGGAGAGATCATGTAAGCTTGAAACTAGAGAAAGATCTACAGCAGAGCTGATTAATATCTGAATTCAGGCTGCCATTTCCTACGTCAATACCCATGGCAGACATAGCTCATTGAACACATGGTCTCGGAATCCTTCTCAAAACATGGCTTCAGGCAGCCATCACCAATAAATCTACTTACCACTCCTGGTTTCTTCTCAAAGTTCAGGTGTGGTGATCAGGAACAATTGTGGGCCTCCAAGGAAGAGTGAGCTGCTCTGGTTATTAGGTGCAGAGAGAGCACCTAGGAAGGCAGGGGGGAGTTTCAGGAGAGTGGGGATTCCTAGAAGAAAGAAAAGTGTTTCAAGAAGAAAATAACATTTGTCAAAAGACTAAGTTGAAGACTTGAAAAGACAGTGAGATTTGAAGTAGAAGGCCAGTGGTGGGCTTATGGAGAGTGGTTTCACTAGAAGTTTGGACGAGAAATGAGATGAAGGAAGTTTGAGTAGAAAATGAGAAGTATTTCTGAATGGAATGCTCGTCTATAAATGGACTGCCCTGACCCATGGGGGAGCTTGTTGAAAATGCAGTTCTAGGATTCACCCCCCGGTCATGGCCTCAGGCTGTACTTTGGCCTCCTAGGAGAGCTTTGATCAGGGTTAACTGTGGGGCACAGAAAGCCTAGAGGCTACAGGTGGGCACTCACTGTAGCAGATGCTCTTGATATCCCTTTCAAATGCATTCAACACTACCATTTAGTACACAGTGCTGTCATCATCCATAAGCACATGTGACTCTTTGCAGGGGACTTTCTTGGGCCACTGAAGCATGTGTGTCTGCTTGCCAGAAATGCCAGAGATTAACTTCCCAGGGAATAGCTTTCAACCAACAAGGAACAGAAGTTGGTGGATAAATATCTCAGCTTCCTAACCTCTCCCATGGAATAACACAATGCTTGTTTTATATTGTTTTCCAGTGGTCTCCAGCTGGACTGAGTCTGAGGTACTAGAGTATGGTCATTAACATGCTCTGTATTAGCTTCCTTCTTTCTGTCTCACTTCCCTACTCTTTTCCCTAGGTGTTCTGAGACCAGCACTCACCTACGCTATTAACCTTGTCTCATATCCTTGTCTCACAGTCAGCTCTTGGGGAACCCAAAACTCACAATCTCATTTCCTCTTCCTGAGCACACAAAACAACTACATATTCCAGTGGCTCTTGCAGTCCCATTGAGCCCAAGTGACTAGGCTCTGAGATATGGGCAGAAATGATATACATCACCTCCAGGCCTGGTCACAAAACTCCTGGTATGATCATCCTTTCACTCTTTCTTTTCCATGATGACTTCACAGGCCATGTGTTTAAGATAGCTGCATCACAAGATAGAAGGTGCCTGAATTCCTGAGTCATCAGTTAGAGGGGACCTACTAAGCAGAGTTGTTCTGCTTGTACCACTCATGTCTTTGACATGAATGAGTGAGAAATAGAACTACTTTGTTAAATCACTGAGATTTTTTGTTACAGCAGCTACCGTTAATTACTCTGACTAATATACCTCTACCTCTCAGTCTCCCCTCACTCAACTCTCCAAAATTACTGCTCTCCATCTTTCTTTAAAAATTTCCACTCCCTCGATGTGGCTGACAACGTAACTGAAAATAGCCATGTGTTATTAAAGGAAAAATATATAATTATCTGATTAAAGTGTACTCAGTTGTGAACAATAAGCACCAAATCAGCTCCCAAAAGATAGTTATGTTTTGAAATGGGCTCCTGCTTGGTAGGATCTTTGAGAGAGATCTTCTTGCTATCTGTTGTGTAATCGTTAGCACCGCTTACTCCCAGCTTTATCTGTGTTGTCCACAGGAAAGAGGGGTCAGCCAGGTTTAAGGGATTGCTGACCTCTGGAATAATGTCCAAACTCCTTAACCTGACATTTTCAGGTGTTTCCAGTTGGCCCCAGCCTACATTCCTATCCTGATCTTTGTTGCCTCCACCCTCATGAAACTTCTCAAAACATACTATTTATGACACGGTGTGCTCTCCCACTTACACTCCTTGGCTCCACTGCACCATCCACTTGGGGTGTCCTTTCCCCTCTTCTGCTCCTTTCCAGACCTGGTGCCCACTCACAGCCCTGACTCAAATTCCATCTCCTTTCTAAAACCCTGAAATTGCATTTTGCCTTTCCTTTTGTTGCTACTACTCCTTTGGCCTTCAGCATTTGCTGCTTATTATTATGTATATCTTTTTACGTGTTTATGTCCTCTCTTCTGAGCTAGAAATGAACTATTTAAAGAAAAATGATCCAAATTATGCCAATTGATCTTTGTAATTCCTGTAGCTTTTAACATAGTGCTGGGGCATGATTATTGAAAATAGATAGATGATAGATGACAGATACAGGTAGATAGAGATGTAGCAAATGGAACTTAATATCACAAATGCGTTCCAGTTCCATCCATGCTGTCGCAAAGGGTAGGAGCTCCTTCTTTCTTTCTGCTGCGTAGAATTCCATTGTGTAAATGAACCATAGTTTTTTGATCCATCACATGATTAAAAAAAGTATTATTTGGAAAAGTGCAGGAATAAAATAGTATAAAATCTGTAAATGTTTTACCTAGATTCACTTATTTACTTACTATAAACATTTTACCTAATTTTCTTTATATTTCCATATCTATCTGTCTATCATCTATCTACTTATCTATTATTTTCTTTCTATACATGCACACACAATGTTTTTCTGAATATTTGAAGGTAACTTAATACATCATGAGCCTTTACTTTTAAATACTTCAGTGTGAATTTCCTAAACAAAAGGAATAGTCTCTTACCTAATCACAATAGAGTGATCAACTGCAGTCAATTTAATGCTGATACAACCTATTTGTATTGATAATTTGTTTCCATTCTAATTTTGTCAAGTGAGCCAATAATGTCTTTTCTGGCATCATTTGCTTCTAGTACAGGACCCAGTATAGGATCAGACGTTGCATTTCATTGTCATGTCTTTAGCCTTATTTAATCTAGAACACTTCCACAGCCTTCCTTCATCTTTTATGACAGTGTTTTTTCAAGTTAACCCTCCTCCCCCTCTTAAAAGAATGTCAGAATTAAAAAAAAAATCTCCTAGGTTTGGCAGGCTATTTTATAAACATACATATGAAAGGATGTGGAGTTTCTGGGTAGTGTCATAAGCATTCCCAGTCCAAGACTTCCAACTTGAATGCCCTTTTATTCTAATTCTGAACTTCTGATCAATGACAATATTGTTACTACTGCTGTACAGGAACCTTTGTCTTACTTTATTTACAATATCTTTCTCCTTAAGTGGAGTTGGAGTGGAAGGGGAAATTGCAAATCTCTTTCTCCTCCAGCCTCTGCTGGCCTGCAGGCTGCATGGGAGGAAAAGTCAATAGAGGAAGCGAGAGAATAAACTGAGAAGTTGAAATCAAAGTGGTGGGCCGCTGAGTCTCAGCTGTGGTGTATTTCTGCTCTGAAGTCAAAGCATTTTTAGAGACAGTATTCATCCACAGTTAAATAAAATCCCTGTACCGTAGAGAGGGAAGGCATTAGTAATTTCTCTCATCTGTGAGTGGAAACAAAGATACTGACAGGTGCAATGGCTTTTCTACTTTGAGTGAGGAATCATGGAACAAGAGCTGATAAAGGAGTGAACCTGTTCAGGAGATTTGAAGCGATTTGTTACCACTGCTGCCAAATACTTATGTAACTCAGCAATTAACATCCTCTGTGAGCCTTGGTATCATTATCTGTAAAATGAGTGTTGGGAATAGACTAGATTCCTAAATTTCCTTCAGTGATTCTAAAATTCAGTGATCATGAATTCCAGCGTACATTCAGTGCACATCTGTGGAGTGCCCGCTATTAGTTGGGTGCTGGGCTAGGATGAGTATGGCCTAGTTTTTGTTCTCCCAGCATGGTAGTAAGTAGTGGTGGAAGGAAGGCATGTAAGTAAATAACTGTGAGAAGGGACACAATATTAACAAGTTCAAGGTACAATAATGTTACAAAGGAAACGGTAATCAACTTTCCCAGGGGAGTGGAATGTTTCATAGAGGAAGTAACAATGGCTGTTGAACTGAGTCTTGAATGTAAAGACGGCATTTTAGGCAGAGAATTCATGATTGTGGACTGGATGTACTAATACTATGGATTTTCTGGAATACCATGTATCTGATGTAAAGTGAGGGTAATGAGGCTGGAACGGCAGCTAGGCAGGGCCAGATCCAAGGGGTGGGCTACTTTGCCAGTCAGAGGGGAATTTGAGGTGTGAATGAGATTTGAGGCAAGGAGATTACTGGGGAATCTACTGCAGAAGATAAAGAATAAAGGATTGAGAGATATGGGGTGATGAAGAGTGATTGCAGACATGTTCAGGAGAAAGAATTGAGAAGGCTCACCCATTGGGTGTAGGGGTGAAAGAGAGGAAGGACTCACAGCACTCCCATGTTTCTGATTTGTGCAATGGACTGGACTGTGGTGCTATTAAATGCAGTTAGAAGTGGCCCAGGAGGAGGAGGTTTGGATGTATACTGAGTTCAGTTTAGGAAATGTTTGCCTGGAGCTTTGTGTGTAGCACCCAAATGGACATTTCCAGCAGGCAGTTGTATAAATGAACCTGGAGCTCAGTAGAAGTCTGGGCTAGAGACAGATTGGACAGCTGTAGGAGCAAAGGATATCACCCAGGGAGAGTGTCACTTTAGGAAAGGACTGTGAGAGGGAAGAACAGGAGTTATATTGTCTTATTAGGTCTCCACTCCTGCTGAGATCTTCTTAGCTGTATGATAGTGGACAAATAATTTTGAACCTGTTTCATCATTTTTAACAATGACCCCAATTTGTAGACTTAAAAGAGTTTAAGATTTAAAAAAAAATGCAATCGATGGAACTTTCGAGAGGATCAGAGAGGGTGCCCTAGGACACACTATTACACTGCTTCCTACAGGTGTCAGGAGGAGCCATTGGCTAGGTTCCCTGCACCCTTACTTACCGCCTTTCTTACTATATCAGTTTGTTACAAGCTGCTTATGGTAATATGCCTCAGCCTTGGCTTCCTCCTATGCAAAATGGAGACAATAACAACACTTCTGGTTATCTCAGAGAATTCTTTGGAAAATCAAGTTAGGTAAGGTTTGTGTGAATACTGCAAACTATATATAAATGTTGGTTATTATCAAAATGAATGGAGCAAAGAGATGTGACTGATTCATCAGCATTTTCTGTGTTGTTACCACAGTGAAGTGTGCCTGTCAGCATCAACACTGAGGAATGTTCTAACGAGTCAATGGCAGAACTACAATAAAATGAAGGATCTCTGACGCTTGGTCATAGTTAGGCTAATCACTGTATGAGATTATCTGACTGATCTGGGAATTGCCCAGGATTGTGGGGCAGAAAGAAGTATAAGAATAGATTGAAGAATGTGTGAGGCTACCAGGGGCTTGGGTGTTTTTGTGATCACTAATTGTCTATTCTGCTATCCCTCCAATGGGGAAGCGTAAAGATAAACCCTGCCCTTAACTCATCTAATGGTGTGATGGCAACTCCTCCTAGAGTATCAAATTCTCATCTCCAGGTGGGGAAAGACAACCCCACTGCATAAACAGTAGCATTAATATAATAACATGGAAAGTCTGCCAGCACCCAGAAGGCCCTTAATAGATAGTGGTTCACTGGGCAGGCCAGATATTCAGAATGGAAGAAGATAGCAGTAGTTGCTGGGTGAGGCAACCCCAGGTACAAACTAGTTCATAATCACAGAGGGACTAGGCCAGGTTCCAGTATGGGTGGCAAGGATGAGCGAGGTTCATGACTTGAGCTCAAGTCAAAGTTACTTTTACTTCTGTTTCTCCCAAAGCAGCTAATAAGCCAAGCCAACAATATCCAGGAGATAGGAATGCAGATATGTGGATGCAGTGCCCCATCACTTCTCTTGGCTTTTCTTAGTGATCCAAACAGTGAGATGTCCCTAAGGCCAGAGAAGCCCAGAATTGTGGGCCCATTGCCTTTTAAATTCCAGCCATGTTTGCATTTAGAAACAACTTATACAACCAAATAAAGCAGTAGTCTTGTGCTCAGCAAGCCCCTTCACTCAAGCTTAACACCCAGGTTTAGTCCCTGTAATTTTTGCTGGAGCACCACGGGGGAACTGCCTCTTATCTATGTTTCCACTCTGGTCCCCAGGAGTTTTCCATCTATGGCTACTACACGTTTTCAGTAGGCCTGCCTATGGCCTATAGCACAGAATTAAACCCTATTATCTCCTTTTCCCCCTTCCATTTCATCTTCTTTCCCTCTTTCCTTTTGATTGACTTTACTTTTTAGAAGTTTTATATTTACAGAAAAAGTGATCAGAGAGTACAGATAGTTCTTATTAGGCTCACCTCTTCCACTACCTTGCACACAACTTGCACTATTATTAACATCTGACCTTAGCAAAGATACATTTGTTACAATTCATGAACCAAAACTGATACATGATTATTAACTAAAGCCCATTGTTTATTCATGTTTCCTTAGTTTTCTCCTAATGTCTTTTTTTCCAGGATCACATCCAGGGTACCACATGGCATTTAGTTGTCACATCTCCTTAGGCTCCTGGCTGTGGCAGTTTCTCAGACTTTACTTGTTTTTGATGACCCTGACAGGCTTGAGGAGGACTGGTCAGGTATTTTGTGGAATGTTTCTCTACTGGGGTTTGTCTGGTGTTTTTTTATTATTAGACTGGGGTTGAGTTTTGGGGCAGAATACCACAGAGATAACGTGCCATTTTTATCATATCATATTAAGGAAGTAACAACATTGTTAATAACTTGATGTTAACCTTGGCCATCTGGCCAAAGTAGTATTTGTCAGGTCTCTCCAATGCAAGGTTACTCTTCTTTTCCCCCTTTCCACATTGTCCTCTTTGAAGGGAAGTCACTGTATACAACCCACATTTAAGGAGTAGGAAGTTATGGTGTACTTTCTTTAGGATGGAGTATCTATAAAATTTAGATTCTATTCTAAATTGTGCTGCATGAAAGACTTGTTTCTTTTTCCTCATTTATTAATTTATTCAATCATTTATTTATATTAGCATGGACTCATGAATATTTATTTCATACTTTGACTTATAATCTAATACTACTTTATTTTTTTTTGTTCAAACCATTCCACCTTTGACAACTGGGGAGCGAGATAGACCATGCAACCTAGGGTTCCAGTGTGGGGGGAAATAAAGCTTCAAAACCTATGACTGAAAAATTCTGTGGGGGTTGAGGGAGCAGGAGAAACTCCCAGCCACACAGAACAGTTTGTTGGAGAGACCCAAAGGGTCCTAGAATGTACACAAACCCACCAACTGGGAATCAGCACCAGAAGGGCCTAATTTACTTGTGGGTAGAAGAGGAAGTGACTGAAAGCCAGCAGAGAGACCAGCAAGCAGCACTGTTCCCTTTCAGACCCCTCCCATACATATGGCGCCACAACACAGCTACATGAGTTGCCCTGCCCTGGGGAATACCTAAGGCTCTGACCCTTACTACATAACAGGTGTGCTGAGACAAAAAATATGGCCCAAATGAAAGAAAAGATCAAAGCTCTAGAAAAATACATCTAACTGATGAAGAGATAGCCAACCTACCAGATGCAGAGTTCAAAACACTGATAATCAGGATGTTCACAGAAATGGTTGAATATGGTTGGAAAATAGATGAAAAAGTGAAGGCTATGAAAAGTGAAATAAAGAAAAATATACAGGAAACCAACAGTGAAGGGAAAGACACCAGGACTCAAATAAGCAATTTGGGACAGAAGGAAGAAATAAACATTCTACTGGAACAGAATGAAGAAACAAGAATTCAAAAAAAGGAGGAGAGGCTTAGGAACCTCCAAGACAACTTTAAACATTCCAACATCCAAATCATAGGGGTGCCAGAAGGAGAAGAACAAGAGCAAGAAATTGAAAACATATTTGAAAACATAATGAGGGAGAATTTCCCTAATCTGGCAAAGGAAATAGACTTCCAGGAAGTCCAGAAAGCTCAAAGGGTCCCAAAGAAGTTGGACTCAAGGAAGCACACACCAAGGCACATCATAATTACATTATCCAAGATGAAGGATAAGGAGAGAATCTTAAGAGCAGTAAGAGAAAAGGACACAATTACCTACAAAGGAGTTCCTCTTAGACTATCAGCTGACTTCTCAAAAGAAACCTTACAGGCAAGAAGGGGCTAGAAAGAAGTATTCAAAGTCATGAAAGGCAAGGACCTATATCCAAGATGACTCTATCCAGCAAAGCTATCATTTAGAATGGAAGGGAAGAAAAGGTGCTTCACAGATAATGTCAAGTTAAAGGAATTCATCATCACCAAGCCCTTATTATATGAAATGTTAGAGGGTCTTATCTAAGGAAAAGAAGAAGATAAAAAACTATGAACAGTAGAATGACAACAAACTCACAACTATCAACAACTGAGCCTAAAAACAAAAGCAAAATCAAACCAAGCAAACACCTAGAATAGGAACAGAATGAAATGGAGATCATATGGAGGGTTATCAGCAGGGAGGGGAAGAGGAGAATGGGGGAAAAGGTACAGGGTAAGAAGCGTAAATGGTAGGTACAAAATAGATAGGGGGGAGGTTAAGAATATATGGGAAATGGAGAAGCTAAAGAACTTGTATGTATGACCCATGGACATGAACTAAGGCAGGGGGATAATGGTGGGAGGGGGTACAGGGCAGAGGGGAATAAAGGGGATAAATAATGAGACAACTAATAGCATAATCAATAAAATATATTTTTTAAAAAACTGTTCCAGCTTTGGTCATTGGGAGCTCTTTCAATTGCCTGCCTTCCTTCCTTCCTTCCTTTCTTCCTTCCTTCCTTCCTTTTGGCACTTCCTTACTTTTCTGGCATCACAAGTCTCTTTTTTAAAAATAATTATTATTCATTAATTCACTCCACCAAAATGCAATGTGAACTTTCTGTATACCAGGCAGAGAGAATTCAAGAATGAGCAGAACTTAGCCCTGCCTTCAAGGAACTCTCAATGGGGGCAGAAAGGAGGAGGGAGAGGCAGCAAAAGGGACAAAGATCAGACAGTATGGTCAGTGCTTTGGCAGAGGATGGGATGCAGAAGACAGAGGCAGAAGCTCAGGATGCCTGCCTCAGTTACATGTACTCACTTCCCTACCTCCTCTCAGCATTTCTTACTGATTCTTTTAGGAGAACTTTCAGCTCCACATCCTGGACTAGTTTCTCTTTCCCTTGGTCTCTGCTCAATTCCTATACTTTTCTAGGAAGGGCAGTATTTTAGAAAGAACATGGCATCCACCACAGATAAGCATTAATAATAATCTACATTAATATGTATCATACATAAGATGGCTCCTGACTGTAGCAAATAAGGACTGTGACACCCCTCTATTATTAGTGCTTTGAAACTCCAGTGGATATTGGGTAGCTTATGATTATGGAGAAAAGGAAAAGTGAGTCAGAATTCCAGTAGCAGGAATTTGATTATATTCTCTCCCAACCTGCAGTCTTAGCAAAGATTGGGATCCCAGGAACTTGCTTTCTCAACCCTCAGCATCACATTTCCAAAGTCCGGCTCAGGGCCAACCCTTAGTTAATCGACATCTGAGCAGTAATTATTTTTAGATTGCCCACTATATGTTCTGCCACTCAGTGTTATGCGACCATGTAATGAAATCCATGCCCTAGTGCATTAACTAACCTGAAAAAAATCTTTCAATAGCATCTCCCCCTGTCTCCCCCATCATAAAGACCTGGCAAAAAGCTCTTGGATTTGAGTGCTAAATGTTGAACCATTAAAACTGCTGGTTGAAAGCTATGAAGTCATCAAGTATTGACCTGAGAAAACATTTAGCACCATCTGATTTCTCCATCCTGACATCAACATGAAACGGACCTTACATGCCAATGAATCACTTTCCCTATTTAAGTTCACAGGGTTTGTCTAAAATAGCTCCTGTGGTACAAAATGAATTCAGTTCAGGAATTATAATGGTGAGTGGTAGATTTAAGTTTTATGCTTTCATCCTAAGAAAAGGGGGGCTTACTAAAATTGGATATTTTGGGGGTGGGGGAGGGATGTTAGGATAGGAATGTCTTCTTATTCACAGAAGGCATTTGAAAATTAGACATCTAATCCCACTTGTTCTACATTTTCTTAATACATTATGTTCTCCAACTGTAGTGCAAGGAGCTTGTTTCAAATGTAGATTCCAGCTCCACAGACTGACACGTTGATTTAGTTGGTACAGCATATAATGTTGGGTCCCTGCCCATATTTCTTCAATTCTCACCATTTGAATGCACTTCAACCTGACCTCCAACTCCTAGCACCTTCGTCTTTTTGGCAGAGACTATGACTTTGCAGGCCAGAACTGTAAGGGAATTAATGCCATCCAAGGGAAGCGTCAATCAATGACAGGGGAATTGATTTCCATAGACCTCAAGTCCCTCTCCTCTTCAGTGGCATAATTCTGAGATGTGTAGATGTGTATATAATATTGTTTCCAAAGTTCCCCAGTGGGATTAAGGTCCAGTTGCCCACAGTAGTAACTGGTGTAAGATTGCACATTTTATTGGCTGTCTTTTCTTCCCTGTCTCACTTCCAACTAGAGTTTTTTGGGACCACCTCCCAAATCAACTTTCTGCAGTTGAATCCTTGTCTCAGGGTCTCCTTCTGGGGGAACTGAAACCAAGACAGCTGGTTTGAAGTTGAGCCCAGTAATCTACATTTTTAAGAAGTACCCTAGGATGATTTGATGCACATGGCATAACACAACATTTTGAGAAGCTCTGCTCCAAGACTTTTATGGTAATTAAATGTAAGATTATTAGTATTCTCTCTTTATTGGTCTGCCATTTTCTAAGGCCTTTGAATTTCCCTCAAGTATTATGACTATTGTTTGGGGGGGAGAGAGAGATACAAAAGGAGACAGAGGGTTTATCTTTTTGATCTCTTTCCTCCAGGGTCCAGGCTGGGGCAGGGGCTGGATGACAGATGGTACTCAGTTAAGTCTCCCCAGGAAGTTAGAGAGTATGAAGGGCACTTGGAGAGGAACTGAAGGGGACCATTCCTGAAGGAGCTGCCTCAAGAGAGCACTACATGTACATAAATGGGCAAAATGAATAATTTCCTAGAACACACAATCTTCCAAAACTGAATTAGGAAGAATTAGAAAATCAGAATAGACCAATTACAACAAATGAGATTGAAGCAGTAATCAAAAACTCCTAGCAAAGAAAAGTTCCGGACTGGATGGCTTCACAGGCAAGTTTTACCAAACATTCAAAGAAGAACTAACACCTATCCTTCTCAAACTGTTCCAATAATATTCAAGAAGAGGGAAGACTTCCAAGCTCTTTTTATGAGGCCAGCGTTATCCTAATTTCAAATACAGGTAATGATAGTACAAAGAGAGAAAATGATAGGCCAATATTCCTGATAAACATAGGTACTAAAATTCTCAATAAAATGTTAGCAAACTGAATCCAACAATACATTAAAAAGATCATACACCATGATCAAATAAGATTTATTCTTGGGATGCAAAGTTGGTACAATATCTGCAAATCAATAAATATGATGTATCACATAAACAAAATGAAGGATAAAAATCACATAATAATCACATAATAATATGAAAAGATGCAGAGACACCATTTGATAAAATGCAGCACCCATTTATGATATAAACTCTCGGCAAAGTGGGAACAGAGGGATCATACCTCAACATAATAAAGGCCATATATGACAAACCCACAGACAAAATCATACTCAATGGGCAAGAACTAAAAGCCTTTTCCTTAAAGTCAGGAAAAAGATGGGTATGTTCACTTTCAGCACTCCTATTCAACATAGTAGTGGAAGTGCTAGCCCCAGCAATCAGGCAAGAAGCAATAAAGGGCATCCAAATTGGAAAGGAGGAAGTAAAACTGTCATTATTTGCAGATGACATGATACTATATATAGAAAACCCTAAAGATTCCACAAAAACCCCACTAGATTTAGTAAATGAATTTGGCCATCCCCACTTCCCACCCTTGACCCTACCCCCCTTTGGCTTTGTCCATGTGTCCTTTATACAGGTTCCTGACAATCTTTCCCCTTGGGGCGTGGTGGTGGGGGGAAATGGAGACAGCTATATTTGAATAACAATAAAAATGTGAAAAAATACATCAATTTGGCGAAGTAGCAAGATACAAAACTAATATTCAGAAATTGGTGGCATTTTTATACACTAATAATGAGCTATCAGGAAGAGGAATTAAGAAAACAATCCCAGTTACTATTGCAACAACAAAAAAAGGTACCTAGGAATGAATTTAACCAAGGAGGTAAAAGACCTGTACTCAGAAAATTATAAGATACTGAAAAAAGAAATTGAGGGAGATACAAATAAGAGGTTCACAGATAGGAAAAATTAACATCATTAAAATGCCCATACTACCCAAAGCAATCTACAGATTCAATGCAATTCCTATTAAAATACCAATGGTAGAGCTCACAGATCTAGAGCAAATATTCCTAAAGTTTGTATGGAAGCACAAAAGACCTAAAATAGCCTCAGTAATCTTGAGAAATAAGAACAAAGTTAGAGGTATTACACTGCCTGATATCAAACTATACTACAAGGCCATAGTAATCAAAACAGCATGGTACTGGTATAAGAACAGCCATGGAGATCAATGGAACAGAATAGAGAGCACAGAAATAAACCCATGACATCATGATCAATTAATATTTGACAGAAGAGGCAAGAGCACACAGTGAGCTCAAAACAGTCTCTTCAATAATGATGTTGGAAAAATTGGACAGATATATGAAGGGTAATGAAATTGAAGACCTATTCAGGGTTAATCACAAGAATGCCAGTGGTTAACTCCGGAGTTTTCATTGTATATTCTTAACGTTCTCTGTTGGGATGGGAACTGACCATACAGATGACGCCTGAGACATACTAAACACAAGATTATGGTACACCCACACACCCCCTTCTCCACAGACACACATCAACAGCCTTTTGAAGGAATTGGTTATTGAGATGATTGTCAAGAAGATATCATGGGAAAAAGCAGAATTTTTGTTGGATTTCCTTTTACTTATTTTCTGGTTTTGTATTGTTTTTATTCTATATTATATATCTTTTCAAAGTGTACAGGCTTTAATGATTTTAAACTGGGCCTGAAACATACCTTTCAAAGAACTCAGTAGGTAGTAGTCACATACAACATTGAACTGCCTTTTGTTTCAAATCCAATCCAAAGTGTCCATTCTATCCTGCGAGTTGGGTTTTGTTCCTACTACTGAAGTTCCCAAGTGAACCCCATCTCATTTGACTAAGACCCTACCCCTTCTAAGCCCTCACCAGGCCCTCTTCCTTGAATGCATTGGATTTTGTCCCCTGTACCTCCTAGGTCCCACTGAAATTGAGATGCTGCCATGCTTATTAATTTTGCCCAGAGCCTTCTGCTCTTGGGCTGCTGCCCACTAGATTATGAGATAACCTTGACTGTTGGAGCCAGCTGTACAGGCTTTGGAACATTGCGATATAGATTTCTGGCCATGTTCCTTGGGACCAGCCTTATGGACCACTCAGAATATTTAGCCACGCTCTCCTGAACCCTGTTATGTTGCTCCAAGATCCCAGCATACTTTGCAGCTGAGCCTGCAAGGTTAATTAGAAAAGGAAGCCTTAAAAAGTAACCGTTAGAAATGTAAGTTCCACCAACAATATCTACTTGTCTTTTCACTGGTGTTTCCCAAGACTTTTGAACAGTGCCTGGTGCAGTAGGCATTCAATCAAACTTTGCTGAATAGCAAAGATGACATGATATGATATGGTATTGACAAGGAAGAAAGGAATATGAAATGTTACATAAGGAGTTTCTCAATTAACTCAAATATGTATGTATTACAGATGGAAGGGGATATAACTGCTTAATGAAGCATTTCAACTCAGTGGGGATAGAAACAAAAAAGGTGTTTCATTTAGCTTTAATCTCTGCTTCCAACCATGCTCTAACTTATTGCCCTTTGCTTTTTCTTCCCATCTTGGGAAGAGTCCATAACTTTCTGGTCACTTTTGATTATTAGAAGTCCAGTTTAAAATTTCAATCTCAACTTTGATCTCAATCTCCTTTCCTCTCCTTGCCCAAGCGTAAGGTTGAGTTGTGTTGCAGTGGTCTGATCTAGCTCTAAAATACATTCTCCCCCTCTCCAGGGCCTAGTTTACCAAGTATGTTGGCTGGAGGGAGGTGAGAAAGGAAAAGGGACAAACAAGGGTCTCTTTACTTAATGAGCTACTATTGTCGTTTTCTCTTGTGGCTTCTTTGGTACATAGTACTAGGCCTCTATACCCTCTGGTGGAAGCTTTCCAAAAGCTGACTTTGTCATGAAGCATATGATGAGTTCCTTAGGGCAGTGGTTCTCAGTGACCCTTTCTTTGGTATGCAAGATCAAAACTATCTTCATGTTAGTACTGGGATATTGCTTGCCTTTTCCACTGTGTTGGTATTTGCAATGATAGTGCAAATCAATGGTGGGTAAAACTGCTTATGCCTTACCACAAATCAAAGCAGTGGCCACAAACTGTACTAGTAGTCATGGTATTCGTCATTACTGTCACTCTTGGTAACAAAACAAAACAAAACAGAATTGAATTTCAATTAAGAATGTGCTTGATAAAGCAGTAAAAATGACTAGTGTTAAATCTTGACCTTTGAGTACACGCCTTGTTAATATTCTGTGATAAATGGGAAGTACACATAAAAGCACTTCTGATGCATATTGTAGTAGGATGGTTGTCTCACGAAAAGTTATGTGTATGACTGAACTGCAAGATGAACTAGCCATTTATTTTAACGAGACACCATTTTAATTTGAAAGAATGCCTGACAAACTATGGTTATTTAGACTTGGGTATTTGGCAGCTTTTTTCTTGCAAACAATAGAGGTAAGCTTTCTACTTAAGGAAAACAACTTATAGTAATTATTATCAAATGATAAATTTTGAGCTTCCAAGCAAAATTAAAATTTTGAAAAGCTTGTATCTACTTGTGAGTGTGAAAGCTTCCCAATATTTAAAATCTTTTCTGGTGAGATGACTGGTAATATCAGAGGAGATATAAACAAATGTGACTTTTTGAAATTATATAATACAGTGTGTCAGCATTTGGAACATCTGCAGTGAACCATTATTTTCAAATTATTAATGCATGGCCTTGACTGGTGTGGCTCAGTGGGTTGGGTGTCCAGTTCTGCACACAAAAAGGTTGCTGGTTCAATTTTCAGTCAGGACACTTGCCTGGGTTGCGGGTTCAGTCCCAGGTTGGGCACATGCAAGAGGCAATAGATACATGTTTCTCTCCCTCTCTTTTTCTCTCCCTTCTTTTCTCTCTAAAAATAAATCGTCTTTAAAAATTATTGATGCATGATTTTATACAATCATGTATGAGTAAAAGATCCATTCAAAGTACAAAATAGACCAATGAACTTTAATGTAATAGAATATGAAAAGTTCACTGTTATGTTTTCAGGTTCCACATTGTAACTAACCTTTAAGAAACTAGATCTGCTGGGATCATTGTTAGAAATGCAGCCCTGGCTGGTGTAGCTCAGTGGATTGAGCATGGGCTGTGAACCAAAGGGTCGCGGTTCGATTCCAAGTCAGGGCATATGCCTGGGTTGTGGGCCGGGTCCCCAGTGGGGGCCATGTGAGAGGCAACCACACACTGATGTTGCTCTCCCTCTCTTTCTCCTTCCCTTCCCCTCTCTCTAAAAATAAAGAAATAAAATATTTAAAAAAAAAAGGAAATGCAGACTCACTGAATCAGAACTTGCATTTTAATAACATGCCCAGATGATCCACGGGGGCCTGGTAAAGGCTGAGAAGTACTGTCTCAGAGCAGGGGTCCCCAACCTCCCTCCTCTCTGTCTGTGGCTGCTGCTCTAATTACCACCTGAGCTCTGCCTCTTGTCTGTCCACCACCCCACTCCAATTTGTGGAAAAATTGTCTTCCATGAAACCAGTCCCTGATGCTCAAAAGGTTGGGGACCACTGTCTTAGAGGACTCTGGAGGGGCTCCCCATTATATAGGTCCCCAAAGGAGGAGATCAGGCTAAGCCTCTTTTTTCTCCCTCTCCCTCAGCTACTTGGTTGCATGCCCCAAACCTCTTTCTTTAAAAAAAAAAATACTTTATTTATTTATTTGTAGAGAGAGGGGAAGGGAGGGAGAGAGGGAGAGAAATATCAATGTGTGGTTGTCTCCTGCATGCCCCCCACCAGGGACCTGACCACAACCTAGGCATGTGCCCCAACAGAATTGAACTGGCAACGCTTTGGTTCACAGGCCTGTGCTCAATCAACCGAGCTACACCAGCTGGGGTGCTCGAAACCTCTTTCTGTTGAGGGTCCCTTTATCTAGTGGGCACCCCTCTTGAGTCAGATGACAGCATAACTGCTTAAGCCCAAATGCCTTCTTCCTCAATGTGACCTTGACCTGTATGAAATTTACTCATTCCTGCCTTGCCAAAGTGTGCCATGCAGGTATAGCCACTGCTAGCCTTCTCCACTGTCATTCTAGAGTGGAGTGTTCCAGCATCTACCTTGTCTACCCCACTGTGTGCCTCCAGGCTAGAAGCAGGTACCAGTTTTTACATTTACATAAGCCTCCAAACTCTCCAATACTCTCTAACTATGCTCTGATATATGCACTGAGATGGGCCTACAGATTTTTTCCCTCAGCAAAACTTCAGCTGGAGAAGGTTGGGGGGGGCAGTCCATGTTCCTCCTTCTCCCCTCCCCTTACTCCAGTAACAGTTTTATTGACATACAATACAGTTCACCCACTCAAAGAGTACAATTCAGTGGCTTTAGATACCTTCAGAGTTGTACAACCATTACCACAATTAGTTTAGAATATTTTCAACATCCTAGAAAGAAACCCTGTACCGCTTAGCCATTATGCCCTCCAAACCTCCCACTGTCCCCTCTTTCCAGCCCTAGGAAACTTTTGTGTGGACATATATTTTCAATTCTTTTGGCTATGTACTAGTAGAATGGCTGGGTCATATGGTAAAAGTGTGTTTAATCTTTTGAGGAACTGTCAGACTGTTTTCCAAACAGTCTGTGTCATTTTCCATTCCCACCACCAGAGTATGAGTGTTCCAATTTGTCCACATCCTTGCCAACACTTGTTACTGTTTCTCATTTTTATTATAGCCATCTTGAGCAAACTGGTATGTCTTTGTGGTTTTGAAGCCCATACTTCTTGCAGGCACCTTGCCCAAAGGTGTAGAACAGGTGGCAGCCTCATCCCTTCTCCACAGGGAAATGTGGGAGCACCCTACTTACCATGTTGTGCTCCCCATGCTGAGTACCCTGCAACTGCTGTGACTTCTTTTCCAGTATTCAGCTTATAGAGAGATCAGAGGGAATTGTGCCTCCCCCACCCTCAAGGTATGATGATTGACAGGAATGGGGCCTTTCTATGGGGGTGATTGATCCCAATAGTTGGTGGCTCTCTTTAGAATGTGGAACTACTTATTACTTCTATGTCCTCAGCTTTAGGACCAAACTCCCATCCTGTATCTTCTATAAAAGAATGAACACAAATCTGTAAAACTATTACCAGAACTATTTTAACTCCAAGTGAATGGAGGTTGAACCAAAGAGGCTAACTCTTTTGCGGGTTGGTTTTTCAATTTATCCTTGGCTCACAAATAATACAGCTGGGATTAGGCTGACTGCTTGGATCTGATGGGGTCACATCAATGGGCAATAGAGACAATGCAGAAAGGTCAGAACACATTTTGTTAAGAGGCATTAAAGATAGAGATAAGCAAGGAGATAATAAGAGAGCCACTAACTGATATAAATGGCCTTCTGACACAGAAAAATGTCAATTTGAGAGAATATAGATAAATACAGGTGAAATTGCTAAACCAATGCTGGTAATTCTGAGGAATTGTGGGGGAAAGCTCCAAGACTAGATAAGGGAAAATGTCCAAATTGTATTTCCCAAAACCCTAACCTCAAACTGGAAATTGAATTCACTCAAAATTCTAGAATGAATTATTAAGTTGAGTGGTTTATGGGTACTTAGGGAAGAGGGGTTAGCTAGTAAGCCATGTGGATTACTAAATCCAGCCCTGTGAGTCCCCTGACCATTATTGCTCTGCAGATTAGAGAAGTATTCCAGCATTGACATTCTACAACTGGATTCGTGTCCTGTGTGTCACAGTGATTTACAAAAATCCATTTCCTGATCAGATGGAGAATTACCATGAAAAACAGTTGGGAATGCTCTGCATATGGAACTGGTTGAACAACTCTACCCAGGGAGTGCTAATTAATGTTAAATTACAAGGTGATCTGTAATAATAATAATAATAATAATAGCAATTATAATAGTGATGATAGTAATAGTAGCTGTTACTTATTGAGTTGTTACACTATGTGCCAGGCATTGCTAGAAATGCTTTACTTGTATTAACTTATTTAACATTCACAATCATTTGGTGAGATAGGATCTATTACAATGGGTGAGTTTACAGATGTGGAAAGTGACACTTAGAGCATTTAAATAATTTGTCTAAGGCCACATAATGTGATGGAGCTGGCACTTGAACCCAGACCCTGTCCTCTTGGCAAGCATGATTGATTCTGTTGATGTGTGTATATGCTAGAGGAAAGATTAAGGATCAGCTATAGAAGTCCTGGTTCCGGGAAGTAGTACTTTACTTTTTCCGTACTAGGTTGCTTTGGGGTATGTGATTCAAAAGAGATGAAGGTTTAATTTGGCAGATAGACAATGTAGCCATCTCAAGCCCAACCCCTAGGACCTAATGCTCAGGCACCACAGTTTGTCTCTGTTTGTCCAGCATAGGTCTGTCTTTCTTGCCTTTACAGGAAGGCAAGCCAAGGTGCTGTGAAAAATCTGAGCTGTGGACTCAGAAAAAGTAAGTTCATACATGAATTTAGTCAGTTCCATCCATTTCCCAGGAGCCATCTTTTCTTAAAAGTTAATGCTATGACCTCTATTTAAGATATTTGTCTGCAAATGGGTAGACTTTGGGGTTTCTTTCTGAGCCCCCCCAAATTCCCTCCAGGAAGGCCCCATCACACTGGTGTCCAAATGAGAACTATTTTTCCTCAGTCTTTCATATGAGAGCTTCTCAGACTTTAATATACATGGGAATTCCTTGGGGATATTCTCAAAATGCAGATTCTGATGCAATAGGTCTGGACAGAGGCCTGAGACTGCATTTCTAACAAGCTCCCAGTGGATGCTGATACCTTTGGTTTGTGGATCCACTTTGAGTAGCGAGATTCCACATTACCCTTCAGAGCTCTGAGTCTATTCATAGCTTGAAAATGCTTAGTAACCTGTAAATTGATCCTGATATGTCTCTTAAGAACATTAGTCATTAGTTACCAGTCTATAGAAAGCACTGTAAAATATAAAGTGAACATGGATGGGGGTGGAGGATAAAGGATACTTTATTTGTAATTCAGAGCAAGATTTTACTGACCTTGTGACTAAAGTCATTTGAAGGTTCAAAGATGACTTGGCTCATTTGAAGAATCAAAATATAACTATTAAATACATGGTCACACAGACCTTTTCATCGCGAAGATAGAAGGACAAGCATGGCAGAAATTCTCTATTTACATGATGAGTCAGTGGTGAGGGAAAGCCACAAGAATGACATTGTCAACTCTTCTCAATCTATATTTATTATAGAATCTATAGTTTCTTTCTCCCCAATATTATCTTTAAAAAGTCTTTTATAAAGACTGTCCTTTCCTCTTTGTCACTCTGGAGGATATAGAAAATATTCTTGCTTTTTAGCTAAAAATCTTTACAATACAACATTTAAATTTATCTTTTCAGATATTTTCTTCAGAAAAGTTATAAATATTCTCATTTTCTACATTTTGCAAATAGTCTTCTTATCCCTTGGGGGTCTCTCTCTGAGCACCCTCCCACAAATTCCGTCCAGAAAGGCCCTATCACATTGGTGCCCACGTGAAAACTATTTTTCCTCAGCCTTTCATATCAGAACTTCACAGACAATTTTTTAAATTTTACTTTAATTGTTGTTCAAGTACAGTTTTCTGTCTTTTACTGTCATCCCAGCCCACCCACCCAGCCCTCCCCACCTCCTCCCATTTCCAATCACCCTAGTTTTTATCCATGTGTCCTTTATACTTGTTCCTGTAAACCCTTCCCCTTTTCCCCTGAAATTCCCTCCCCTCTCCCCTCTGGTGACTGTCAGCTTGTTCTCAATTTCAGTGTCTTTGGTTATATTTTGCTTGTTTGTTTGTTTTGTTGTTTAGGTTCCTGTTAAAGGTGAGACCATATGGCATTTGTTCACAGACTATTTTATTAGTCCCTCTACCTCTCTACTGTCCTAGGGCAAGAAAGATGGAATAGGCCATATAAACATTCTAAAGCCTGGAGAAACACATTGGAAATGAATACTGGCAAGGACTGACAGAAGACAAAAGTACAAAGACAACACCTGGTGCAAGTCCATTTCTATTCTTAGATTATTTTTTTAGCAAACTAATTTCAGGGTGAGGGTAGGAGAAGGAATTAAGACTGTATATCCAAAGATGAAGTTTGAAGCTCTTGTTCTTTTTTTTACCTCTTTTTAGGGGTATAAATTTATAAGTAGTCTGCCAAGATAATTATTGATATATGTCTAGGTTTTCATTGACCCACTGACTTGTGATTCCTACTGATGGCCTCAATGAGTTCATATCTGAATGTTAATTTTAACTTTAGGAATGTAGCAACATCCACAAGCAGCAGAATATTAGTCCTGAATGTAATAGTACATTCCCGACAGGCTGTGTTATTTAATATCCTTTTGCCTTATGAGATCAATTTCTGTTCTGGTGTTGAGATTTCTGTAAAAGGTCAGTTCTGATATTGGAAGAGAACATTTAATAAAAAATAGTATGTAAAAAATAAAGTAGAGATTATATCAAATAATAACCCTTCTTCTCTTGACATAAACCAACCATTACCAAGTACATTGAAACACAAGGCTATTGTGTGTTGAGTCATATTTAGAGAATTAATATTAGCTATAAAGTAGCTGTCATACAGACTATTACAACTCAAATCCATTGTGTTATATTTAGAGAATTAGTATCATCCATGAAAAATAACTCATGTTTTATGTTATTAGTGTTAGCAAATGCACTTGTTTCATTCAAGGCAATGCATCATTTAGTTATTATTCATACTGTTGCTAAAACTGTCACAGAATTTTTAAATACATTTGCATTATGTTTTATTTTAGAAGAAAAAGAGATATAGTGCAGCAAAATTTTTGCTTTTAATGATAAAATCCTCAAGTATTATTAATGTAAAACCATGAAAAATTATTTACATATGTCCACTTTCCAACAATTTATTAGGGAATTTAGGATTAGTAATCTAGAGTGTACACTACAATTACAGGAACAATAATGATTTTTGTAAGGACTAATAGGCTCCAGGGTTATGTATTATCTTAGGAATTTTGGTGTTTCCAGGATGATATTTGGGTAACTCATATTTGAGTATGTTGTTGTCTTCCTGCAAAGGGTAGTCTGTGGCAAAATGTGTCCATCCCTACCCCATGCTCTCTTCCTGGAGTTGACTGCCTCAAGACCCCTCCTGCCTCAGTTTTCCAACCAACCCATCTTTCTTCATACATTCCCATCTAGTCCTTTTCCACCCAGGTGCAGAGGCCTGCTTGAATCCCAAATTAGCCCTACTGGTTACTAGTACATGCTTTGGTAGTGGACTACCCTGGGATCAAATTCCAGCTCTGCCTCTTCTCAGATGTGTGCTCCATACTTGGAGTAGCAATGCCTCATTATCAGCATGACAGTGGGAACCAAGTGAGACAAGGTATGTAGAATGCTGGTTGGTGTGCAGTATACCCACATTCAGCCATACCACTTCCTATTTCGTTTCTCCATTTCTCCTCATTTGTCATAGTCATATATGTTCTTCCCAGCTGACACTGGCCCCATCTTCTGTCCCCTCTTCCATCAGTGTTACCACAGCCTTGAAACAGTTAGTACAAATTCCTGCAATTAGGCCTATGGTAGAACATGTGGATGGTTCTGGGGCCTGTGAGTTCCAGAAGCTGCACAGGGAGTTTCACCAAGGAAGGAGCTGGATATTATTCACTCCAACACCATCATGTGCCTAGAACATAGCAGGCACTGAATAAATGTTGCTTGAATAAATCTACTACTGCCTCCTGCCTTCAGGGGTCCCGGATTGAGTTGGAGGAGGGAATAGAGGGGGGTATTAAATTGTATAAGGACTCCTGGGGTAATTTACTTCAGGACTCAAAATATTTCACTTGCAAATCATCTTTACAGTTTACATTGTGCTTTCATATCCATTATTTGGTTTAAGATAAGATTTTACTCCAATCTAATCCCCGTAGAAACTACAGAGTAGTTTTTCTTAATATGAAACTAAACTTGGCATTCTACTGCTTGAATTTTTTTTAGGGCTGACTGGCTGATTTCAGGATAAAATATAAACTCCTTCACAGGGCATGCTGGATCCTTCTAGACATAATCTCAGCTCCCCACATTGTCGTCATCTGCCTTCTCTTCTCCTAAGACATACAGAACTCTGGACATAGAGAGCTCTCTGCTAGTCCTACATTGACATACATATAATCTCTGCCTTCTGTTCATGCTGTTCCCTCTGCCTAGTATACAACCTCCTCTATCTCAGCCACAACATCTATCCAACCATCCAGTCAAACTCCAACTTCAATTTAGGGCTATGGTATTGGTAACAGATATATGAGACACTCTTAGCTGAGGGTACAGGGACAGGAGATGTGTTAAGAGCAAATGTATACAGGATATGAAGAAGGCACAGGGATGGTTGTTGCACTTAGGATCAATCTGGAAATTGGTAGTCAAGGTGGAAGCAGTTGTTTGAGGCCAAGGGAATATTTTTGAGTAGAACTGCTCCTTCATACAGAAGGCTGGGAATTCCAGCCAGGAAGTTAAGATGGGATGAGGGGACAACACATACATGTTGTCTTAGTTTGGGTTTGCCTCAGAAGCAGATCCTGAGAAAGAATTTGATTGCAAGCAGTTGATGTAGGAGGCGATCCCAGGAAGCACAGGTAGGGAAGTAGGAAGTGAGACAGTGAAGGAAAAGAAGCCAATAAAGGGGATATTATTGAGCAGCATACTGCTGTGCTCAGATGGGACTCAACCCACCTGGGAAACAAGGAGAGACCATGTAGAATATGCTTTCTATTCTACCAAAGAGGTAAGGAAGCTGAGGAATTTATTCACCAACTACTGTCAGCCATTTGTGGGTGTATTGGAATGTTAGCTACCAACACACAGGATGGCAATGCTCCAAGAGTCCAAGAAAGCCATCAGGCAGAGGCACAGGGCTTATAGTTGGGTATCATTTGATCAGCATGTATAGGAATGGTAAATTCCAAGGGATATAGGCAAGGATCTGATAGTATCTGCTATACACTTGTACATGGTAGTCAAAAATGAGACAGGTAGAACCAATGGGGCATCAATCTCAAAGACAGCAGGCCCAAAGAAGTTCAGAGAAATGGTCGGGAGCCACAAGGGTGGTTCTTCATGGAAGTTCATGGCCAAGCAAGCAGGGAAATATTTTTCAGAGCACTGGGTTAGGTAGCAGGAGTTCTGGGTCTGAGCCTCTTTTTTATCACCTTTTGAGTGCCCCTGGCCATATTACTAGACCCCTCCATATCTCAGTTTCCTCACAAGTAAAATCTGATTTACCTGCTTACAGATCATAGGGAGGAACAAGTGAAATAATTTATAGGAAACTCTTAGAAACCTGTGCAGCGCCATAGAATTGTCAAAAGGAATGAGATGGTTAGGAGCAAATTAGGAAGTTTCATTAGAAAATGATATTTCTGTTTACAACTAAGGGGCTTCAGATGACTTATGAGGCAAATGCTGATGTCAGGTGGGCAACCAAGCCTGAACATTGAGTTATAAACATCTGGATGGGGTAGAGAGTGTGTGGTGTGGACAGGACATGAAAGTTGTTTCTGGTAGCAAGCAACTGACTTTAGTACTGTCAGTGAGCCAAGGCCATTGGATATGACACTGACAGGTGAAACCAGTCAGCTGGAGGAAGGGTGCTAGGGTGAAGTGGGAGATAAAGATTTCAGATTTTAAAAAATGAGGACTTGAACCTTAAAATGGGTAAATGTAGTCCAAACACTAATACTTTTCACTTAAATTCTCCAAAGCAATCATCCCAATTACACTTCTTAAACAAGGCACCAACTAGATATGAACTTTTCCCTGAAGTACAGGTCAGAATTTTTGTTGCCAGAGGAGATATGAGGGTATGGATAATCAGTCACACTTCCACATAAAATGCAAGTCTGCCCAGATAGTCCTTGCTGTGGCTCTTGCTGAGTGTAATTGTTCCTGTTGCAAGTATGAACTGTCACAAAGGGAAAATGGGAGGATTGATTTAGTATCTTGGGGATGGCTGCCATTTTCATCAGCATATCTAATGTCTTTTTCCTTAAGTGATCTTGATAATGGTGTAATTTTCAGTGAACACTGTTCAATGGAAGGAATATTGTAAGGGTTCCATAAAATGTTAGGGCTTGACTTTATGGTTCAGCCCATACAGTGGGATTTTCCAAATGTGGTGCCAGAGTACTATTAAGAGCACCAGTGAATGAACTAATGGGGGGAGGGAATGTTGCCTGTGATAACCAAGAGAATGCAATAAAATGGTTTTATTAGAGTCAAGTAAGATAAAAATATCATAGTGAGTCTATCCGGGAAGCACCTAATTCTGGGAACAGGAAGGACATAGCTAGTATTTTACAAATAGTCTCTTTTAATAGAATTTCCCCCACTTCAGCATATTCCTCTCTTGCCTTATGCAGAAAGTCTTATTATACTTCACTTTCTATTTGCCCATTATTTTGACATCATTTACTAGTTTTCCCAATTTCATTCCTGACTGGTAAGTCATAATTGACATTTGGCTTATTTTGAAACAGACAAGGACAAGGTACTGGATTTTGCCAAATGGTGATGCAATAACTCATTGTAATCAAAAGTCAGAACTCCAGGCATCTATGCTGGGCCTATGAGAAGTAACAGCTTCCAAACAACATGATTTTATTTGGCTGAAAACTAGCCCTTTCTGTTCTTTAGCAATGTATATATGCCTCTCGTAGCACAGAGAAATAAGTCTGTGTTGATTTACACAGATTTCCTAAGTTCCTAACAACCAGCTCTAGATTATTTTAATCTCTTTCATCCCCTACTTTCACAGTTGGGCACCCATAGGAATTTCTGGGTTTAGCAAACCCTGTTATCATCTCTCCTCACAGCCCTACCATAAATATGTGGAAGGACCCCTATTACATCTTTTTATATTTTATTCACATTAAATAATGTATCCTTACTACAATGATCTTGGTCACCTACTCATTATTTGTTCCTGAGTCTTCCCTCTGAAGTTACATCAACTTCTCCAAGACTCTCTTATTAACTTATTTGGCCAAGAAGTATAATCAGTGGTTTAGGAGAAAGCAATCACTGGGGATACAATGAGCATATTATGTGCCTCTCCTACTGCACTCCCTGGAGGTTGACATTGGTGGAGTTTGCAGTCACTAAAGCAAACTTTGTGAGGCTTTGTCCCTTCACCTGACCTTTGCCTCCCTTTCCAATCTCATCCATTGCCACAATTCCCTTTGCTTTCTATTCTCCAGCTTATTGAACTATCTTCAGCAAGATAGCTTCTGTTTCAGTTCTATTGCAAACAACAGAACCTACTTGCTATGACCAATAAAGTCCAACATCTCTGTGGCTTAACACACTAAGAGCCTATATATCACTCCCATGAATACTACGGTGGGTGTTCTTGAATCATGGGTGGACTTCCAAGTGGCCATTCAGGACCTATGCCTGACATTCATAGTCCTCTAAGGCCTGGTCCCATATGCCTTTCTATCCTTTGTTCCTGTGATCAGCATGGCACTTTTAGAATTGGGTGATATTTGTAAAGCAAACAAGAAAGACAAGGGTATTACTGAAATGTGATTGGAAGGCTGGTATCAAGAAGAGGTGCCTGCCACCTCTATACATCAGAATAGCACACCTCAATGAGACCACCTATACAACCATCTCCCAGACTCCCTTTCTCTGGGGGAATAAACCAAACTCTGGATGACTTAAGTGGGAAAAGGTTTAATGAAAAGGTTTGGGGTAGCTCAGAAAGTGTCTCTAGGGAGAGTGAAACCTAGCTGACACATTGGCTAATATAGCCTAAACTGCTGAAAGTCATACTACAATGTGACACACCTGCTCTTTCCAGCGAATACTGGATGCCACAGCTTGTGTCACTGCACCAGTGGCATTTGACAGTGGATATATCCACCTCTGCCCTGGAATCCGGATGTGGCTGCCATTGCTGCTGCCACTGTTGCCATCACCACCAAAATGGATTCACCACTGTACCTGCTTTTTTGTTTTGCTAGCTCCCAACTCCAAGTCTGAGAAGAGTGTATGCCATTGCTGGAGCAGTCTCAAACTGGCAAGTAATGTGTAACAAGACATCCACCTTGAGGCATCTTCTCCCCATCACTAAACTTACAGTTTTCCAAAAATAAATTGCACAACTCAGTCTATGTAATACTAGATGACCTTTAAGGTCCTTTGGCCTCCAAGAACCTATAATTTGCTCATTTTCTATAGCTAACTACTTTTTCAGTCAGGGATTTATTCTCCAGGGCAAAGCTACTACAATAAAAAATATGGAAATCTTTCTCGGTTCATGTACTTTGCAATTTTATGCTACCAATTTTTGTTTCAAACTAGAATGGAAGGGCAGAATCTACATTTCTTCAGAGCAGCAGACCGCATCAACCTAATGTCTCAGTATTATGAGAAAGCCAAAGGGCTGTGTCAAAGATATTTTGTTGTTTTTACTTTCATAATTACACTGGTTTTAGCAAGATGGGTGTGATTTCTCAGGCACTCTATTACAACTGGGAATATGAAACTGCCTTTCAAAATTGCTAAAAGCACCTCGATGTATCTGTAGTATGATAAACTAATGGTAGTTTTACATCAGTGCTACTTTTGTGGCTGCATATTCAGTTAAAAAGTATAAATGTTAAAGGGACTTATCTAAGAAAAAGAAGATAAAAAAATAGGACAGTAAAAAGACAGCAAACTCACAGATATTAACAACCACACCTAAAACAAAAGCAAACTAAGCAAAGAACTAGAACAGAAACAGAAACACAGAAATGGAGATCACATGGAGGGTTAGCAACAGGGGAGTGGGAGGAGGAGAGAGGGGGAAAAGGTACAGAGAACAAGTAGCATAGATGGTGGGTAGAAAATAGACAGGGGGAGGGCAGGAATAGTGTGGGAAAAGTAGAAGCTAAAGATCTTATGACACATGGACATGAACTAAGGGGGGGAATGTGGGTGGGAGGGGGTGTGCAGGGTGGAGGGGAATGAAGGGGGGGAAATGGGACAATTGTAATAGCATAATCAATAAAATATATTTTTTTAAAAAGTGTATTTTAGCCTGAAGAAAATGCCACTGTTCAGATAGCTTTGATTTTATTTTCTCTGTCTTGGTCTGTAGCAATCATGTTTAATTGTTAGACATTTTGAAACCTTAAATGCTTTGTTAAAAGATCTTGGAGCTGAACTAAAATTTTAGTAATTTTTTGAAGAATTATGTAACCTACTGGAGAAAATTTAGTGCTGTACACATTACCACTTAATTATATGAAAATGTAAAAAACACTAGTTACATTTTAATAGATCTTCAGTGGAGGATAAAGTAATAGAATTATAAAATCTATGATTTGGTAAGAATAGTTAATATTCATTTTGCCCAGTATTTCATTGAATGATATTATTTTCTGTCAAAAAAGGTGGTTCTGAGGTCAAAAAAGTGTGGGGAATTCTGCATTCTATATCTTTCTTGTGGAAATTCATAGTACCTGTTAGTGCTTTAAAGGCACTGAGAAGTCCTGCAATAAAGAAACTGTTTTAACATTGTAACTGCCGCTTAAATTTGATAATCAAATCTGTCCTTTTATTTTTACAAAAACATGTTGACATATTGAGATAATGAAAGGCTCCATACAGTTTGGGAAACACATCTATCATAGCTTCCTAGGCCACTCATAACATTCTTGCCAGACATATAGTCATCCAGGCTTTGTTTGGTGGTTACCTTGGCAAATTCAAAAAGAACTTAAAAAAAAATAGGTGTTGGTATACGGTGAGCAAGATAGTGACTCTCATTATTCCACTGGGACCTTCAAAGAGACAACTCACTTAAACTATTAAGTTACAAAGAAATAATTTGATGGGCTAATATACAAAGTTAGCATTTTATCAATGTAACTTTCTCTTTTTTTGTTTTTTAATTATATTTTATTGATTATGCTATTACAGTTGTCCCATTTTCCCCCTTCATTACCCTCCACCCTGCACACCCCCTCCCATCCACATTCCCCCCTTTAGTTCATGTCCATGTGTCATAAGTTCTTTAGCTTCTACATTTCCCACACTATTCTTGCCCTCCCCCTGTCTATTTTCTACCTACCATCTATGCTACTTGTTCTATGTATCTTGTCCCCCTCTCTCCTCTTCCCACTCCCCTATTGCTAACCCTCCATGTGATCTCCATTTCTGTGTTTCTGCTCCTGTTGTAGTGGTTTGCTTAGTTG